>PVKU01007406.1:0-87964 GCA_004027475.1 Anoura caudifer
AGTACTTTGTTATGGTAGCCACAGGGAAAAAACACACCTGCCATTCTGCCATCTCCAGCTCCTGACACTCTTCCCGGACTTGGGGACTCCCCAGCCACAGGGGCTTTCTTCAGCGATTCGAAGCCACTGTATCTTTCCCACCTCACATCCTTCACATGGGTTGTTTACGATCTTTATTCTCTGCCTTGTTAAAACCCTATTCATCTCTCAAGGCTCAGCTGAAATGTCATTTTTTTCCTCTGAGGCTAATTCCTTGATCCCCAAAATAAATTAGGCTGATTTGCATTGCTCTCTGAACTTTTCCTTTGTAGCATTTATTTTAATTTATAATTAAATATCTGTTGACTTATTTATTTGCCTTTTGTCCCCCACAATAAATTGTAAGCTGTGAGATCCAGACCCATTCTTTTCATGTTTCTGTCTGTGTATGTGTGTGTGTATTAACAAAATTTCATTCATAATCTCCAGCTTTAATTCCTGGGAAGGAAATCTCCAAAAAACATGGAAAGCCTGACTCTTGAGGTTTTCTTAATTCAGCTCACTGCCACCTCCATTCTGGTTCTAGAGTGTTCTTTTTCTCTGTTATAATGTAAACAAAAAGAAAAATAAACAAACCAACATAACCCTATCTTATATTGCCTTAACATTGCTGAGGCAGAATGAAATATTTCAAAGGCATTACCAAACTCAAAGGAAATACAAGATTGTAATATATTTAATAGTTGGTTGATAGAGGTTAATACACAAAATCTGAAGTTTTCTACCCTATAACTCAGATTTATCCTATAAACACCACTCTAGATATATTAACTGTATCTCAAGATACACTAAGCAGGTACTCCGGTACTCTTTCTAGACATAGGGTAACACCATGGTTCAGATAAACTGAGATTTCTACACTGTACATACCAAGGTCTACACCTTAAAGGCCTTGCTTTCTGCCTAAGATAGAGAATTTGTTCCCAGGTGAGAGAGCTCAGGAATGTGCATTCTTTTCAAATAGATCTCTTCTCTGTATCATTTTTACATAATGGTGGCATGTTCCCTCTTCCCAATATGTAACAAATTTTGTGACAAAATCATAATCACATTATGAACATACCATCTTTTTTATAAAAGTTTTATATGTTCACTCATAAAGGTTTGCTTGCATCAGTATTTTTCATTGAAACGCTTAAAAGAAAATCAACTCTTTCTTTTTTCTCAATATATCCACAGTGCTAGTTCGGTGCTGAGTACACCATATATGCTTAGACAATCCATATAGACTGAATCAATAGTCACTTTATGTTATCTTAGCTCTCCATAGGAATGCCTTCCTGAGGACTTGTATGAACTTCTATTTTATGAGCTTAGAATTTTATTAGTATAGCATTTTATTAGGTATATTTGTATACCTAACAGAACTGAAACAATTCTCCTTTTTGAATACATACGCATGTATATGTATGTATTATATATATATATATGTATTCAATTAGGATATGTAGTACACACAAGTAGGATATACAGAAGCTGAATAATGGATGGACATTATCTGATATTAGGTACTGAGAGTTTTAGGTTGTTATCTTTATAGTAAAGTCAATCCTTAATCTAAGGAAAATTATGAGTGCCCCAGGAATAACTGGATCACAGGTAAGAAAGGATACCTGTTGTTTATCCAGAACTTTGAGTTAGCTAGATTAAGTGTTCTAAGGCATACAAAGAGGTTCACGATACTCTATGGGCTATATTCCAAAGCACTCGTCAAGCCTTGGATAGTAGCACATTGTCACATGAATTTGATCTACATCAGGCCATTAGGCCACTTACTAGTACCAAGAAAAAAAAAACAACCCAGGTATCACAGTACACATCCCCTTTCAGAGAAGACAACATGTCTTGTATGTATATAACCTATTGATGGCCACACTGATGTAGCTTTGGTCTGAAAAAATGAACATTTCAAAAGTTGAGCAAAGATGACATCACTTTAACAAAACAACTGGAGGGATATTTTATTGTGACTTTAAAAACAGAAATGAAACTCTTTCCCCTTTATCAACCTAATGACCTGGGAAAACATTTTAGAAGCTATAAGCACATCAAAGTGAGGACAGAATTCTTTTGCCAGAGTACACAAACTGCATAGGCGAGGGTAACCACAATTTCCCTGTGGGTCAGGGGTCAGCGCCAGTGCATTTCCTATCAAGAAATTACTGTGACTCACACGTTTGTATGTAAAAATCTGGGTGGGAAAGCTCATGAATTCCTAGTCGCATGTATTTACACTACAGTCTAAGTAGATAAAACTTAAAACACACTTGATGTATTGAAGATAAAATAAATAGAAGGAAAAGAGAGAGAGGACTACCTTGATCAGTAGGAGACACGGTGTTAAGTCCCTGTTCCACTTCTTACTGTCTCTGTAGTTAAAAATTTAAGAATTGACATGTATAAACTAAATAAACCAATACTATCAACACACTTAAACAGAGAAAAACTCTCCTATCATGAAACAAAGATTATCATATTGCTCAAACCACTATCCAACTAGTAGGAAGCTTATATGACACTCACCCCAAAGTAATATATTAAGATTAATAACTGAAAGTAAGAATATGAAGGAGACTTGAACTGAAAAGAAAAAAGGGTAGTAATATCAGCTAAAATCACACCCAGGGTAAAAGACCTAAATGAAATGAAGACTGTTCTATTAAAATTATAACAGTTGAACAACTAAATGAAGATACAACAAGGAAACATTATATGCTAGAAAAACATTCCTGTAGGTATTTTATCACCTCAACCAAATTCTAAGCAAAGCAACTCTCGAATTTCTAGACATAAGTTGTTTAGGGAGAGTGATGAGGTTGAAGAAAAGAGCCAGGGAAATATTTTCTTCTTTTTTTACATTTATTTTTATATTTTATACCTGTTTATTCTATTGCAGTTGTCCCAATTTCCCCCCTTTGCCCTCCTCTGCCCAGTCCAGCCCCTAGTCTCCCAGTCAGTCTGCAAACCGTTGTCCATGTCCACGGGTCATTCATGCATGTTCTTTGAGTGATCCTTTCCCCTTCTGTCCACTATTCCCTTCCCCCTTCTTCTGGCTGCTGTCAGTCTGTTCCCTGTTTCCATGTCTCTGGTTATGTTTTGCTTATTAGTTTTTTTTCCCATTAGATTCTTCTTATAAGTGAAATCCTATGGTATTTGTCTTTCACCAACTGGCTTATTTTACTTAGTATAATAGTCTCCAGTTCCATCCATGCTGTTGCAAAGGACAGGAATTCCTTCTTTTTTTCCTCTTTCTGCTTTGTGTTATTCCATTGTCTACATGTACCACGGTTTTTCAATTCATTCATCTACTGATGGGCACTTAGGCTGTTTCCAGCACTTGGCTATTGTATATAGTGCTGCTATGAGCATAGGGGTGCACAGATTCTTTTGAATTGGTGTTTTGGGATTCTTAGCGTATATTCCCAGTAAAGGAGTCACTGGGTCAAAAAATAGTTCTATTTTTAATTTTTTGAGGAAATTCCATACTGTTTTCCACAGTGGCTACACCAGTCTGCATTTGCACCAACAGTGCACTAAGGGCTCTCTTTTCTTCACATCCTCGCCAGCACTTGTTGCTTGTTGATTTATTAATGATAACCTTAAATCTGTGCTGGCATAGCAAGCAGACTTAATTCAGAGGGCAATTTACAAACAATAAAAATGTGAAAACACAGGATTGAGAGACTACTAATTGTCCATATTGAAAAATATTATACTTGTTTTTAGGGTTGCATGTAGGAGGAGAAGATTTTTGACCTGAACAGCAGAAAGATTGGAGTTAAAAGAGAAAAAAAAAGATACAGGAATAGCAGGAATAGTTTGTTGTGTTGCCCCCAAAAATATATCTGCTATTTCGGACACACTGACTGTTCGCTCATTCATCAGTTGTCTCCTGTTACTCTGTCAACTGCTTAACTTTAATTGACACAATCAAAATTGGCCGAGGAATTAATATTTTTTTCAGTTGGGTTTGGATCAATTCCTTTACACTTTATTGTTTTGTTGTGACCTTCATTCTCATCACTCACTTTTGGTAAAGTAGATAGTTCTTCCAGAAAGCCAAACTAGCCTAATTTATTCACTGTCTAATTCTGGATACTGGCATACTGGTTTTCTTAAAGCTCTGTGTAAAGATAGACTGTCACATTCACCAGAAGGCAAGCATGGGTCCATGAATAAGAAAATTTTCACATCCTCGTAAGTAGCTAAGCAGCTCAAATCATCAAGAATGATCAGGGGCATATTTTCAGAGCTAAGAGAAGCATGTTTACTTTTTAACAGCAACACCGATTTTGCCATGAAATCTTGGTCTTCATGCTATGGGTGTCAGTCCTGGCTAATTGTGTCATCATTGTCAAGATAAGAAAAATAAATTACTGAAGTGTTATGGATATGGTTCTAAATCCTTTATCACCATGAATTTACTAAATCCTCACCATGGTCTTCTGAGGCACATGTCTTTATCCTCATCACATCACTGAGAACACTGAGCCCAGGGACCACACATAGCAAGTAGATGGTAATCCTGGCCCCTCGGCAGCCTCATGGCAGAGGCTAAGCACTTAGCCACAGCACCACATTGCGCTTCCTCCTAAGCATCATTTGGTAGATGCATCTTTCATTTGTTTATACTACACTTTGGTGGAAGGTGGAAACAGTTCCCTGTTTCATCTGTAAGATAAGAAAAATGATTACTCTTTTCCTTTGATAGAACTTTTATCTTGCCCCTTACCAACCTAGTGCTTACATGGTGAAGGCACTCAGTATATATTTTCTAAATAAATAAATAACTAAAATACCCTATCAAATATCTCTCTTGTTCACAAACAGTCCAGCATCACTCCAACAGGTTCACATCTCAACTACGGTAGAAAATGCTTAATCTGACTTAACCTTGATCACAGGCAATATTTTATATGCCTGCTATCTTTTAACTGTAAAATGATAAAGTCCCTCTCCCCGTCCCCTTTTTTTTTTGATAAACCAAAGAGTCAAGAAGGAAGAAGAAAGAGAAATCCCTTACTTTCAAAGATGCCAGCTCCAGCAATTCCACATAATATGTCAGGGAGCTTAAAACAGAGTGCAACATTCCTTCCATTAGTACAACCAGAAGGCACTTGACCTTGGGAAAACTTATCATTGACTAGTACCAAAGGGATTAGCAAATGCTCCATTTTCTGACTCTGTCTTCAATTACTCTGATGAGCAATTAAAATGCTAATTAAAAAACAATTCAAAACTTAGCACTCAGAAGATTATGAAATAATGCACTCACATGTCCTACCACACAGACAACTAATAAGGTTGCCAAACAAAGAAAGGTTAGAAAGATGAGTTGAATCATCATACTAATGTGAATGCCGAGTTCTTTGTATGTGTTCACAATGATTATACCCTTTTCCAAATAGTTATTATGGATTAGTTTATTTATGCTATTTATTTAAACCTTGCTCTTAGGAAATCAACTATTTTATCAAAACGGACAATCAAGGAAAGATGCCAAGCATTTCCCTAAAGATTGGATAAAATTTAAGTCTGTCACACTCAGTACAATTAATTAAAATATTGTTAACTCTCTTTGCACAATTCTGAGGGCCACAGGGTTTTCCCATGTGCTCCTTTAATAACCTAGATGTAAGGCTTTTTCTTATTCTTTCACAGTCACTCAAGAGTGAATTGAAACAGTTTGGTGTTATTTAGTGCAGCTTTCTGCTGCCCTTACATGCAGGTGCCACTGCAACGACATTCTTTATTTACAGTGTATAAATATTAAAATGTTAACTTAAAAGCAAGAAAGCATATTGGAAGTTCACACTGAAAGTCTGTATCTAAAATATAGGCTGCATGAGGGAAGGAAAATTTCCTAATCATCACTACATGCCTAACGCCTAAGAACGCTCTAACACTCTACTTAGCACAAAGGAGATGTTGTATAGTGCTGAAACGAATTCACGTAATTTTAACCAAAAGTAATTCCTCTTAGGAGTGCCAGTCTTTAAAATAGGAGAACCATCTGTTTTCTAGATAAGCTATTTTTGTGATGGAACTATAGATATTTAAGTATTTTCTCACCAACCTGGTAACTGAATTCAGCATATCCAAATAACCAAATACCAATGTAATTATCTTTTTTAAAAAATCCACAAAGATCTGTGAGGAGATAAGGCCAAGATTTTGAATTTTTTTTTTCAAAAGAGACTTTTGAAAAATGACTTTATATTTACACCCCCCCCATTTTATCTGCAAAGGAATGGTTTCACGAATTGAGCCTATTTGTTCTACTTCTGCTGCCAGTCTAGCCCCCACCCTCAGTATTACTGCAATTCCTCTCACTTGTCTCCTTTAGTCTCACCCTACTTTAATTTATTCTCCAAAAGGTTAACTCTCATTCCCAAGCAAATTATTTTTATTATTTATGAAAGATGATTAGCAAACTCTTCACCATACTATACAAAGTCTTTTTAATAGGTCCTTAATTACAATCTCTTTCCACACCCCAGTTGCTAAGAGGCCAAATTACTCTGCCCTCCTGAATCTTAGTTCATGCGGTCCCTTCTGTTTGGAATGCTTTTTTCCTTTTCTATGTGTACTTTATATCACCTGATCTTTTGATCTGAAATAAGTAATCATTTCACAAAAACTGATTTGTATGAGATTAAAAATAACTTCTGCTAATGTGAAGAGAAAAGATTTGGAGTTGACAAAAGATTATGAGAGAAAATTATAATGTATCACATTATGAGAATCAGCATCACACATTATATATATACATGAATATATATATTCAGACTATATGTTTTTAATTGATGTATGAGGTTATAAAATGTACTGCTAAGATATACTTTACCATTGTAATATCTTTTATCTTAAAGAAATATGAACTTAGAAATGATTCATAAAATTGACACAAAAGCCTATTTTTGGCAGTACAACATTGGCCAAACCGGCAAAGTACATCACCATTGAATAGTTGTGTTGATGAAGCAGCAAATTGCAGATGTGGTAGCACTTCTGTACACCACGGAGTAGAAGTCTCAAACTCAAATACCCGAGGGAGTATGCACTTAGCACAGGCAGGCTGCATCTATGGCCCTTGATGGTAAGCTGCTAGGATGCTCACATAAGTGTAACACCTACCTACTTTTATGTCCTTTAAAACACTGTGTGGGCCTATCAAAAAGTCATGCAAAATAGATTTGGAGGAAGTATATTCCTCAACAAATGCAGGCCTGAGATCACTACCTTTAGTATTTTCACTAAGGCTGCTACCAGTTTTTAGCTGTAGCTTTCTGTGGCAAGTGTGCTTCCTCTTCAGAGAAAACACACAAGACAATTTTGAATATAACTATATTTACAAATCATAATGATCAAATGATTTAATAGTAACACACAGTACCTTGGCTCATTTACCCTCATAATTAGATTAGCTCTGGGAAGACTGCCCCACAGCTTCTATCACTGGCTCAGTACAGCAAACATTTATTAAATATCTACTGTCTCTGGAATTGGTTTGGTACCTGGGGATTAGAAGGTAAATCAAACCTGATCTTTGCAGTTACAATGTTTATAAAACAGTTGGGCAGACTACTGTAAACAGGTAATTTCAATATACAACATTCCAGATCATTGTAAACATTCAATGTATGTTTGTACAAAGAATATTTGAGTGAATAAACAAAACAGTAAATAATGTAAGTGTGGACAGCATGCTCTGGGAACACAGGGGAGAACCCAAGGTTGGTAGGAAGAAAGGAATAAGATAGGTTCCTGGAAGAGATGTATTCTTGAGGCCAAGTAGGAATTTGCCAAGCTCAGAAGAAAATCGGGGGACTTGGAAGAGGGGAGGATATAAAGGGAATAATATCAAGAACTATAACTTGGTATGTATTTTTTGCAACTCAATGCTCATTAAATCTCTTAAAATTGCCATATATTATAAGAAGTGTAAAATGTGCATAATTAATTTTTGCTAATATTGTTAATTTAAAATACAGAAAGCACACTAGTGAAAAAGGCACAGTTGTGCAGAAAACAGTAGGAGGCACCTTCTATAAGCTTTCAATTTATTATTTTGCATGCCAAGCTGTGCTAGGAATGCAGCTTATTCCTCAAGAGAACTGAGTTAAAATATTGAACCAATAGGAGAAAATAGGAGAGTCATTCAGGGCAAGCAGCCTCAAAAGAAATCTTCAAGACTTCTAAAATGTTGCATTTGATCATGTTCAAGCCTTTATCTTAACCCTCAATAATACCCTTAGGGACTGACCTTCTTTTGCTGTATCAAAAGCTTAGATGGAATTGCAGGAGGAAGTTTTTCATGATACCAAAAATGCTGTGTACATCTCCAACCAAAAGCTATAGAACATGTTAAGGTGACAATCTTTTTTCTTTCTTGCTATCAAATACCACCACAAATACCAAGAAGGCATAGATTGAGGTACTAAACCATTAACCCCCTTACATAAAACCCAGTTCTATATTATCATATATGTTTTCATGATAAATGTCTTGCTTAAATTATTTTTTTACATATGAGTACTTTGAATAAGGTTGACCTCAGACTGATAGAGACAGAGAGGAGACGTTTCTAGGGATACAAACTCATATATATATTTATATAAGCATCTATATAAAAACTCATATATATTGCTATATATGTTCTAAAACTCTCACTCTGTATGAGGGTAGCTATTAGATTTGAACACACTTATAAAATACATTTGCATTCACAAATTTTTCCTGACTTTGAAAACCCTATGCCACTCTCTTGCCTTCTCCTCGTATCACTTCAGGCCTCCTAAAGAAAATGTTAACATATGCTGATATAAATTGTCAAAGCAGAAGTTTGCCCAAGATACAGCCCAGACCAAGTAACATTTCGGAAAGCATGTCACTACTTTTCACAAGACTGCTTAACACTGAAGGCCTCTCAACCTGCAGTTGATGCTTTTGAAATGGATCAGTATTTGTACAGTGTGTCTGACGAGGCCAAGGATCCAGGAATGTCCACAGGTGCTCCAGGAGCCACTGACTGCCATCTCCACTGCCCACATGCTGCTTTCACTCAGGACTGCGGAATCCCGGGGCTGTGATCCTGTCACTTCATCTTTGTATCGCAAGCAAAAGTCAGTGCCTGCAACTATCTTGGGAACTCACTACATCCTTGCTAAATAAATAAGAAATTATTGAAGGCTTTAGAGATTACAAAGAACTACTTGTGTATGGAATTTCTTTTAATTGATAAAACAAACTTCCCAGGGATGATTATTCAAACATGAGAAAAAAGCAGCTCAGAGTTTAAATAACTTGACAAGTTTACACAGCTAACAAATTATAGGTCTGACATCATCACTCAGGCCCTCTGGATGCATTCCTCTGCCAATCACAGCAGCCTGACACAAAATAAATCATTCCAGGTCTACCTTTATAATCTAAGTGAGCTCAGTAATGGACTTGCTGGGTGCTCACTCAGTGCATTGGGAAGAGGGAAAAAAACTAAAACCACATAAAACTGGGATTCAAATCTCAACTAGCTAAAGAGATGCACTTCAGTTTAGAAGTCCAGTAGTCATCCATGAAACTGGGTTCCAGAAAAGGCAGCCTAAATTAGGGTGATATACATATCTAAGGAGATTGTTCTGGTTATTTGGAACATGCCACAAGCCTTCCCTGGGCAAAGATGATACTGGTACAATGCACCATCATTACTTTGATTAGAAAAAGCTGACTTTGGTGCGCTTAAAGAAAAATCTTATGATTTCAGAAAATCTCCTTGTGGGCAAAACAGTTCAAGGTCATGTAGGTTGTCAGATTCCCAGTTAAACTGGAGTTCACAGAAGGTCTCTAGTTCCTGCCAGCAGGGATCCAGGCACTAAACATATACACACGCTCACTCAGATAACTCAGGCATATGAGATATTTTACAACGGGAGATTTGCAGGAAGCCACAGCTTGATGGTCTTAAGAGTACCCAGGAGTTCACCCCAGATTTAAAAATCCCAAGCCTCTGAGGGAGATTAATTCCAGTACCCTGTTGGGGTAGCAAGGGATGAAATAAGTAAGTCTTGATCCTTACGGAGTTCAGACTACGCAGCTGAACCTTCAGACTGAAGTAATACACATCACAATTCTGGGAAGCAACTAAATCTGCTAGATTTTGTACTCTCTGTTATGCAATTAATAACCAGCTAACTCTACAGGGTGGGGCAAGATTAGGTATATAGTTATTTGTATGGAAAATAATACAAAGTTAACAAATAATAATAGAAGAATAAACTCTGTGTTTCATGTACTCACAACTGTAAACCTATTTTTGCTATACCCTGCATAATCCCTCAGACAGACTTGAAAATCTTACTCCAAACTAACAATTTCTTGAAAACTTTTAAGGGTATAAAAGAGAAGGGTTTGGCTAAAACCTTTGAGTACAGTTGGTTTTCTTAAGACCACCGTTTTAAAATTTCCCTTATGATAAATAATGGGTCATAAAATTTGCCACATTAACTGCTATTAATAGAATCCTTAAAATACTTCATTATAATTTCCTAAAATATAGTTTATCAATAGGTCTGGCAGATCCAATACCACTTTATAGTACAAATATGAAAATGTTGTAAATATCTGGCCCATGAAAAAACCCAGATCTTTTCATCCAATCTAGTATAGATGCCACCTACCAATTAGTAACTAAACAAATAAGCAAAAAATAAAAAACAAAAAACAAAACAGTGTAACAATATATTGCAATAAGTTTTCATATCTGGGTTATAATCTAAGTTAGTTATGGTTAATGCATTCACTTTACTCATTTTAATTATTTATGAAAATTTATAAAGTTCGTTTATAAAGTAGACCATTAAATTATCACCATACAGCCATAATCAACACATAGATAACCATCATTTTTCATAAACATTGTCACTTTGTCAAACCCATTCCCTGTTATTGTATTAAAACAAAATACATATACTTCCTCGATACCATGAAATGTTACCAGCACCTTTTTTTTTTAAAACAGAAGGATCTATTTTTGTCATAATTATTGGTCTCTGTCCCCAATCAGTGGTGTATTCTTATGATCATCCCGTCAACCTAGGGCTAGCAGATGAATGAGAGCACGACTTAGCTGGGGTGTTAAGCATGTGTGGGTCCTCATGGGACATATTGAAAAAAAAAAAAAAACGAATTCTGGTGCCTTTCCAGAGGTTAGTTACAGTGAAATTGGTCTGAAAAATAGAACACAGGCAGAAGAAATAAGCATCAAGCCCGAAGATGGTCAGCTACACTAGAGTCTCAGGTGAGTTTACGTACTGAGCAGATGAAGTAGAGAAGCAAAGTTGGACATGAGTGCATTGGGCCAGTGTTGAGCTTGGACAGCCAGGATGTCAGGGATGGGAAAGGGAAAGGCCTGAGCTGGGATAAAACAGTCACTGGGCTTCCACCCCCGTTTGCCTGAGACTTTCCTGGTTTAGCACTGGAAGTGCTGAAGGTTCTCCTGGTTACCCTCCTCTTCCTAGAGCTTTCATGGTTTAACATTGTCTTAGATACTACATTCCAAAGATCAAGTTTTCTTCAACTTCACCCTTTTGTTCATAAATAAAGAAGGGCCAGCTCTGAAAATCATGTCTGGCCACCAGGGATGAGCTTACATAAAATAATTATTTTTAATATGGCCTCCATAATTTTAATTTTTAGAAAATCTAAAAAGCTATGAAGGCTGTAAATGCCCCTTTCCTTGGATTCTAGGCAGTCACCATTAATAACAAGGCAAATCACTGCATAGCAATCCGGCAAGTAAGCTTGTTCAGGTGTCAGCCTCTGGGCAGAGGCGGCACACAGAAGAAGAAGAAACAAACCCAGGCTCCAAGAACAATTGGTAATTACTGGTCTAGTGCTTTCAAATCAGAAGTAGAGGCAAAACAAGAGAAACACACACACACACATACAGAGAACAAAACCAGCTTTAATTCTGTTGAGGCAGAGCAGATCCCAAAGGTTTTCAGTGATCTTCTCTTTATTTTTATATAAATCCCTGTAAGCCAGTTAATCCTTTTAATTTCCCTAACCTCATTTACATCCCCAATATTAATTTCCCACCAGATTCTCAAATCCCTGGGTGAGGTATTTCCTTAGTCTTGTTTCTCTTTTATTTCCTCCTCCCCCACCCCAGCCTTCTAATTTCAGCTGGAAGCTTCCTGCTGCCTACTGCTCAGTCTGATACCACCATGTACTCTCCAAGGTTGGGGGGCGGGGGAGCTGGTTCTATGCTAGGGAATCAAAATGAAGAGATAATAGAGAGGATTTAAGTTAACCTTTGGCCACCTGGACATTTGAAGATTGTCACTAGAGGCTGTACATTACTTCAAGTATATAAACTCAGTAAAACAAGAGAAGAAATGTGGATTTACTCACATAAACTGGAACCATGAAGAAAACACATGCATGCACACATTCACCTATACATATGTTCATTCTGCGCAAAGAAACCCTATTCACAAATCCTTGTTTTAATTATAATGTATAGGACAGGCATTGAAGAGTTGAATTTAAACATAGTCTGTCAGTATTGAATATGACTGAGTTGGATATATTCATTTGTAGAATGATCCAGGTATGTACTACTGCTACTGTGAAAATTCTGACCAGAGGGGAATCTCTCTATTTGCAACTGTGGGGGACTACCATTCTGTCGTACAGTTAAAGGAAAGAATGGGGGTTGGAGACAATTCTCTTGTTTGCCCTCAAGTCTCTCTCCATATAGCTTCATATGATGCCAGGTACATGTGTCCTTCCCCTATTCCACCACCAAATCAGTAATAATCTAATGTAGACTGCAGGCCGGACAAATTGGGAACAATTATGAACTTTACCAGAGGTATCGTCCTGCTGTGTGCCAGGTCAAGTTGGTTAACTTGATAGAAATTCAGCAAAGCATCACAGGACGCTGCTTTTCCCCATGTTAGTAAGTGGTTTTTACACAAACATCTGCATGAGCCCCTTTCTCTATTGCATATTAAGATCTCTGTATTAAGTTCAGGGATACCAAATACTCTTGTATTCATCTTTCTACTTTTTATAGAACTTGGCTCAGGGCTTTGAATATAATAAAGCTTCATAAATACTTGGAATATGAATGGAACAACCTGAACATATATAAAGTACAGTAATTGAAAGAGAGAGAGAAAGGGAAGGGTCTAGTCAAGGACCCTGTACAAAGAACCCATGGGCATAGGCAGCAGGGTGGAGATTGACTGTGGAAGCGGGGAGTGGGTGGGGTGAGGGAGAGCAAAGTGGGGAAAGCTGGGACAATGGTAATGCAAAAACAATAAAAAAGAAATTAATTTAAAAGAAGAAAGAAAGAGAGAAACTTTTGGCTTATAACCAGAAATAGTCTGCTAGGGTAGGTTTTCTTTGGAGAGTCCAATGTTTTTTTAAATAATTGAAGTTATTTTCACTTTTTAAAATTAACAAATTTTACATTGAGACAAATATCTCTTGGACCTCTCTTGATATACCAGGGATTCTGATGGCACTGGGCCTGCTTTCCCACCTGCCAACAGTTGGCCCAAGTGGAGTAAAGAAGCACTTTTAGAAGGGTTATTCGCTCTTCTGCTTGCCACAGGACTCACCATTTCTTATTATCTCATGCCTGGCCCCCATTACTCATTTGAGTTCTTGGCCTTAGTTTCTGCTTGTGTGGAAAAGGAATTGAAATGGATTGGGGAGTTGTATTTAGAGGTTCGGTATCTCCATGTACCGACAGTAGGCCTTAGTAGATCCTGAATTTCCTGGCATTTTATATATAACTATGTATTGCACATATGCAGCTTTTTTTAAGAAATAGTTTGATCACATTTTCAAAAGCATATGTATTCCAAAAAACAAAACAAAATAAAATAACAAAAACAAAAAACAAGAACCATGGCACTAGTCAGTCAGTCAGTAAGCAAGTATTTACTGTCAGCTATGCACAGTGTTGACATCTGTCTGGTTCTTAAAGTGTGCGCACACGTACACACTGACTTTAACAAAGCCTTTATGTACAGCAAAGCATGAATCGCCGGTTCAGAGGAATGCAGACTTAAGTCAGCATTGTGCTTAAAATTGAATGGCACTTTCTCAATACCAGCTCTCAGCTGAAAGCCATTTCACTGCAACAGTTCTCTCGACTCCCACCTCAGCCAAGAGAGAGGAGTCCAAATGCAGAGCAAGTCTGAGGGCTTGTGATGAGAGACTTCCCACCCTGAGACCGAAAGTACAGGAACAGCTTGCCATCTTCTTTCTAAACACCTCCAATTTACAGAAAATGTGACATTTTAGGAGATCAAAGGGTTTAATATTGACTCAGCTCAATCCAAAGTATCCCATCTGATTAAATATACAAGAACCTTCTTTGGTATTTAATGACCCATGAAGCAAGACGAACTTTCCTAAGAAGCTGGAGCCTGTCCCTTATTTAAAAATCTTTTTGTTTGTTTTGAATTTTTTCGAGCACGCTGCCCATGCTCCAGAACTGCTCTGTGCTGATGCACTCACACCACCTGGGTCCAGAAAGTTACATTAAAACTAGAAGAACTTTTAACTCACTAAAAGGATTGCTGTTAAAAGGAATGTGTTTTAGAATTCAAACGGATAGCTGAGAAGGGATGTGCTGTCTGGAATATGCTATTGAATGTTTTGAGAAATGAGAACCACCCTGTTTGAAACACCTTCATATACGCAGAAGTGACTCTTGTTCCAGTTTTCCTCACAGAGAGGAGTATGTTGTTCCAAAACTGCAAAATAATAATGGGAAATTTTTAGCAAGCACGGCTACAGTCACTAGTGCCAAGTTGAGGGGGATATAGGGAAGGGGGTTAAAAAAATAGGCCAAGGAGCTAGTTTTTAATGGAATTAAAGACACCTTTCAGAATTATTGGGAAAGAAAAACTTAAGAATTAGGAAAAACAGGAAAGATGTAAAAATTCTGATATTATATATAGGTGTGTGTATATATATGTATGTGTATGTGTATATATGCATATATACACTGGATTTGCTTTTATATGTATATATATACACACTCACACAGGTACACTCACATTCAGATAGTAGAAAGACGTGGCTCTGTTCTATTCTTAAAGCTTTAAAATTGTGTATCTTATGTGGCCATCTAAAACAATAAAACAGATTGTATAGCACTGTAGATTCCACAAGGCATTATTAATACATTGTCATATCACCATTACAAGCTGAGAAAACTCACAGTTAGTAAGTGGCTGAATTAAAACCCCAGATCAGATACATACACACTCATTTCTATGTACACAGACCTACACATTTACATTTACCTGAATGTGTGCACAGAGATTCTCACACACTTGCACATTTGCACTCAACATTCACACATGCCAACCATGATATGTCAGTATATACTCACAGATATGGTCACATGCAATATTCTCACATATATGTAACTTAAGGAATTTGTATGGCCTGAATTTGTTGGCATCTACAACTGTACTATGTTAAAAAAATGAATGTCCAGATTCAAAATATGCTGACAAGAATTTATGTACCCAAATTCTCTAGCCCAGATCCCTAAATTGAAGGGGAAAAAAAAAAAGAAAGAAAAAGAGCTGCAGTGCCTTTCCAACGAACAAGGTTTGTAATTCTAAGAGTTTGTTTTTTAACCTTTCTGTGCTTTGAATGTTTCCTTTTTTGATAAAGGACAGGCTACTTGCTCCAGGATGATAAATCTTTGTTAAAAGGGAGCAAACTTGTCGGGATTCGGAAACACTCAGGTCCTGAACTGCAGTTTCAATACTTGTGGACAGGAAAAGAACTTCAATGGGAATAGGATGCAGTTGTAGAAAGCAAGGATTCGTCTAAAGGCCTATCTGTCAGCAGACATGATCGACAATTACCCAATCTGACCTCCGAGTCCCTCTACAGGCATCTAACGTTGTCACTTTATGAAACAAAATTTATAATTTTAAGTAACTTAAAAGTCAGAGCAAAAATGAGCCACATGGAGAGACCATAAGGAGTGTAGGTGGAAAGATTAAAATTGAAGCATAATTCACTGTCTAATGCACATTTCCTTGCCGCAACTCTGGTCTCCCCACCTCCCTACAGCTCCGTTCTTCATCACCCTCTCTCTACTATTTCTCTGTGGTTCCCCCTCATCATTTTTCTCTTAAATCTTTAGGGAGCTTCACAGGGTAATGAAATCTCCAGTTTGCCAATGGGCAATGGAATAATAGTCAGAGGTGAATGCTGACCCATATTTCACATGTTAATTTGTGTCAGTCTCAGGAATACCTCTTTTTTGTTAGATGTTTTTACCCTGAGTGAAACAATAGATTAAAAACTTCAGACAAATTATGGACACTAATGATGCATAGTAAATGAGCAGCCATTTTTCAGTTCTCACCGCATGGAAAGGCATTTATCTTGCTCTAATTGGCATGGATGGTAATTGTCAGCCATGAGACAATTACTACACCAAAGGAATCCCTGGTTTGCCCTTTCCCATTCCAATGGACTAGTGGCACCTGTTTTGTTTGTTTGTTTGGTTGTTTTTTATTTCTCTGTTTTATGCAAGCCTTATAAAAAAACAAAATGCTAATATAGAATGGAACCTTTTGCCACAATGAGAAAAGATACAAAGGAAGGGATTTAATTCAACTATGTGATTTGATAGTGTTGAACTGTTGATATGATACTGAACTGTTGAACTGTCTCATCTTATGTTTCAGCTGTGCTTGAAACGGCCATGGGAGAGCTTAATTTTCTAAGTTTGACTTGGATCCTCAAATAGACAGGTCCTAAGAACAGACACTCAAATTCTCTTGGTTCTTGTACTTTATGACCTTGGACAAGGCATCAACATGTCCAGAAAGAATGTATAGGTAAATTATAAGCAGCTCTTTCCTATTCCCCCAAGATGTGGATCTGGCTAGGGCATTTTATTAACTGGAAACATTAAATGTCACTCTTGTTCTTCAAACTTGTTGTATAAGGAAGTTTATAGAAAGCTTTTTTATTTCCTCTTGCTTTCCAAGTCAATAATAATAGCTAATATTTCATTCCTTACTCTGTATCAGGCTAAGTGATCTGCATGCATCATCCCTGTTCACTTTCAGGATACCTACTCATCCTTACGCCCATTTTGCAGATACAAAAACAGTCTCAGAGAAATTAAGACAATTACCCAAGTTCACACAGTTAGCAAGTGATCAAACGAGCTAAAGGACCCACAGTTATCTGAAACTAAACTATCAACTTTAACTTTTTTGTTTACAACCATGTTATAAAAGTGGTAAAGTAATATACACTAAATAATCAATCACACATTACCTATTTCTCACCTGAACCTCACAACCACCAAAAATAATAGATAACCTTTTAAAATCCCCACTTGATGGAGGAGAACCTTGAAATAATCGGGCAAATGACTTTCCAAAATCACAACACATATAGGTAACTCCCTACTCCAATATCACATACACACAATGTTATTCAGTAGAAAGAAAAATACATTTTGATAACCTGCAAACTGTCATCTATTCTGTGGGTGATATCTTTTGTGAGTGTCACATGTTCCCAGGAACATTTGAGCTAGACATTTTATATTTTGAGTGGTACATTTTTATGTACATTCTAGTAACAGGAAGAAGAATTGAAGAACAACTTTGCACCATGTCACCGTGGTGGAAGGAGCAGTACCAGTACCTAAAACAAACAAAGTGAATCTTTGGTGTGAATGTAGAACACTTTTGCTGAAGAATCCATCTGAGTAATCTGGACAATGGCTTATAATGGAGGGAGAATTCAGGAAATCAGTACAATTGAAATAATCTTTCTCCCTGTGTCCCTTGTTTGTCTTGACTACTTTCTTGGCTCCAAATGAGTGAGAGGTAATCATTAACAGATTTTGGAGTGATATCCCTTTGACTAGACTGGGGCTAGGTCCTGGTGAGAATAAAAGTAGAATCAAATTTGTTAGTTGCTATCAGGGAACTTACAAGTGTAAATGGTGACAATACACACATACAAATCGTGGTTGGACTTAATAAAGTGTTGAATGGGTGCTATAGATTTCAGAAGTTCAGAAAAAAGTAAATATTTTCTAGTTTTATAACAAATTCCTTTGAATGTAATTATCTAACACACTGGTATAGAAAAACTGACTTCAAGATTCATCCCACTGAAATTGATTTAACTGTTAACTAAAAGACGTTTAAATTGCCTCTGAATTTTATGTTATTTAGTGTGATTGAGTGTGGTAGTATTACTCCAAATCTTTCTGGAATATTTTCACTGTAGTTTAACCAGAAAAGCTATAGAGCAGCAGTCCCCAACCTTTTTGGCACCAGAGACTGGTTTCCTGGAAGACAATTTTTCCATGCACCAAGTAGGGGTGGGGGATGGTTTGGGGAAGATTCAAGTGCATTACATTGAAGCTTACCGCCTGTTGTGCAGCCCAGTTCCTAACAAGCACAGACAAGTACTGGTCTGTAGCCTGGGGGTGGCAGTAGGTTTGGGTATCACTGCTATAGAGGTACTTCAGTGTGTGGGATAGGCAAGGCAAAACCCCTGGAGCCTAGTGTTTTCTCTTGAATATGTAACCTTAAGCCCTCTTTTGAGTTCATTAGCATTCATTTGTCTTGAACTTTAGTTAGATACTTCCTGTCATCTATCTCAATGAGGACTTCTTGAAAATCATTACTCATCGCTGATAATTCCCCTTGGTTGCTGTTTACTGGCCAAGACTGTACACTGATGTCATTTAATCTAATAAATTTTATGCTAAGACAAAGAATGTTTCTCCTTAATTACTCACATACAAAATTGAGAGTTGTAAGATACCTTACAAGTTCTCTATTGAATTTTGTTAATTTAGTTGGTGAGGAAACCGAGGCATCTTAAATGCTTAAATGGCAAGCCCACGTGATATATTTAATGATTGGCATCAGAAAAAAACCTACTCTTTCTTTTTTCTTTCTTTTACATTTCCCCAAGCTGTTTCACTCCCATGAGAATATTTATAACCTACCATTTGAAAGCAAGTTAGTAGAAAGTTATCACTACTCAACATTTCCTACTGAATGGATAGAGAAATCCAGACAATGGAGACAGAAGGATGGGTTGACACTGGTGCCTTGAATCTGTCATGCCCAAATGTTCCTCTTTTACTGGGAGTTCCTGCTGACTTCGAGTAAAGATATGTGTTCCCTTGACACCAAATGGATGATAGAAGGTCAATGATGAGTTCATGTAGCTGTGGTGGGAATAACTGAACATCTCAGTGATGTGAGGGTCCCAAGGATTCCCTGTCCAGACTGGACTAGCAAACTCTGCATAACATAGAGAAGTCCCAGCTGTTTGTTGTGCAGAGTTGCATCTGGAAAGTATTTTCATAGCTCAGTGGGAAAGGAGCCTTTGCTGAGGGTGAGTCAAAGAACACCCTGTGAGTATCTTCCCCTCCAGGGAACAATGTTAATATTCCACAAATATTACCCATCCAGGGTAAATTTTAAGTCCATATAAAACTCACAGTACCTTTCTCAATTTGTGGTCATTATTTTTATAAGAAGGAAGTAATAAACCCAAAATTTACATAATGACATGTGCCTTTTCATTCTAACTCCTAAGATCTAAAGACCAGCATGCTAATGAGTAGAAACAAAAAGAGCAGAGAAACTAGTTCTGCTCTATTAGCATGAATATTTGAACTGCCACTATTTTTGGTTAACATCTTCATTTCAAAAAGCTTTAAGGTTAATTTGTTCTTGAAAGTACTAATAAAATAAGAATTACATATTATCCTTATAACACTATGATTTTAACATTAGCTAATGCATTTTGCATGCCAGTTGTTGGGTTAGGTGCTCTGCACCATGGTTTATGTCCTTTCCTCCTCACGATCACTCTGCCAGGAAAGTATTCATGCCTTTTTTTTTACAGACAAGGACATACTTGGTGGGACTAAGCAACCTAATCACATAGATATTAAGTGGAGGAACCATTTATTATGCCTTTTTGACTGGAATTTTTGGAATCCAGAGGGAGTATGAAAACAGAATTCTTGGTCAGAAAAATTGATTATGCTACGTGATGGATTTTAAGCAGTATCTGACTCTCTAGAGCAGAGAAAAAGAAAGATTAAAGAAATTACTCTTGTTAAAAATGTGATGACTATTAGGGATAGGAGAGTGGTTTGTAGTATTCCAGAGCAACTCCGTAGATCCCTGGCTTATAGTTATTTCCAATATTGTTTCAACATAATTTAAATTGTGCACATCTTGAGGCTAACCACTGTCTATCAGTGAATCAGTTAGCTGGGAGTAAGACTAGCCAAACCCCAGCATCTGCACTTCAGTTTAGTTTGTTACTCTCTGCTGGTCACTGATGTGATCAGTAACTTTCATGAAATAACAAACTTAGTTTCATGGTAGAAAGCGGCTTAGAAAACAAAGTGACTTACCCATCCCCATTACTGTATCAGAGAGAAAGGTAAATAATCTAAGAATATGACAGCTCTTGGCTATAAATACAAACAAAATAAAGCTATAAGTGACTTTCATTTGGCAGATCTTAAGGGGTCAGTTATATTCTATGGTTTATAGGGACTATCACAGGAATTGTAGTATTTATAAAATGAAGATCTAATCCTTGTCAACATCAAGATTACTTAGGTGTAGAAGGTCCACATAGAAAATACTGAATACTCAAACAATTTATAAAAATTGCCCTAGCTGGTGTGGCTCAGTGGATTGAGCACTGGACTACAAAACAAAGGGTCACTGGTTCGATTCCCAGTCAGGGCACATACTTGGATTGTGGGCCAGGTCCCCGGTAGGGGGCACACTAGAGGCAACCACGCATTGATGTTTTTCTCTCTTTCTCCCTCCCTTACCTTCTCTCTAAAAATAAATAAATAAAATCTTTGAAAAAATAACTCTAAATGTATAAAAGACCAAAATGTAAGAGCTAATATAATAGTTACAAATTTTAGAGTAAAATTTAGGTTTACATCTTAGTGGTCTTGGATTATGCAACAGTTTTTTGGTTATGACACAAAAGGTAAAATCAATCACAGAAAAAATAAGTAAATTGGACTTTATAAAAATCTAAAACTTATTTGGCATCAAAAACACTACAAAGAAAGTAAACAGCAACTCACAGATTAGAAGAAAATATCTACAAATCATATCGTTAATAAGGATTTTGTATTCAGAATATATAAAGAACTCTTACCACTCAGCAATCAAATAACCTAATTTAAAAATTGGAAAAGGCTTTGAGTAGATGATTCTTCAAATAAGATATGCAAAAGGCCAGTAACACATGAAAAGATTCAAATCAAAACCATGATGAAATATCACTTAATACCACTAGGATGATGATGACAACAATGGTAATAACAATAATAATATAATAACGGGCAGTAAGAACTATAGTTGTGGAGAGGATATGGAGAACTTGTCACTTCCCTACACTGGTGTAATGTAATGTAAACCTGTGAAGCCACCGTGGGAGACAGTTTGACAGTTACTCAAAACACTGAACAAAGAATCACTGTATCATCCAACACTTCTACTCTGTAATAAAGAGTCTGACTCCATTGAATACTTGACTACCGACACCCTTTAAGCATTTATAACCCCTGTCTACTCCCCTTGGACCCCACATCCGGGCAGACTTATAAGAAAGTCTGGGTATTTTCTCTTAGCCACTCTTTGGAGAGTCAAACAAATCAACCACCTTCTCTTCTCTGGGAACTGTCACCTTGGCCCCTACCCCTAATCACAATAAACACGGGAACCAATTTCCTTTCTTAGGCAATTCTTAGGCCACCTTCGAGGCCTGCTCTGCTCTTCCGAGAAAGCTCATTATAATACAACTTTCCGTACTGTGTTGAAACATCATCAGTCTCGATATGCAAACCAAATTTTTCATGGGGTGCATCCTGTTTTTTACATAATGACCACTGTGCACTCATAGACCTGCATCTAAAAGTACTGAGAGCATACACTCATACAAAACTTGCACATAAATGCTTATAGCTACAATATTCATGCTGGCCAAAAAAGTAGGAAAAAACCCAATGCCCATCGACTGGATTGGTGCTCCTCAGGAACTGGGAAGAGGGCAGTAATGGGAAATGTCTGCTCAAAGGGTGTAGGGTTTATTTTTAGGGTGATGAATATTCTGGAATTAGATAGTGAATACACTGAAGCCCACCAAACTGCACATATTAAAAATGGTGAATATTATAGAAGGGAATTATTATAGTTCAGTGACAAAGTAATAAAATAAAATATACTTTTAATTAAGAGAGATTATCTAGGCTTTTCCCTTTCAAGTGGAGTTTTGGCAACCCCATTTCTTACACAAAAATAATAATTAGCCTTCATTAAATAGAGAATTAAAGTCTAATTTCTTGTAATGTTTATCAGGACTGTGTATAACTAAACTCAAACAAACTTAGAATGAAAGTATGATAATAATAATAGTAATAATAATATTCATTTGTTGATATTTTTCACTATTTCTCTTGAAGTCCTATATTCCAGAAAAGCCCAGCGTGCGCAGATTTCATCCCTTGTAAACTTCTCTCGTGGTGTCTGTCCTCTTCCTTGGGATGTGTTCATCTTTGCTTTTTTTAGTTCTTTGTCATCTGAGGTCAAATTGCAAAACTAACCCCTGTCTCTTCTGTAGTTTCCTTCTCCCCTCTCACATCTCCGAAAGCATTTTATCAACAGATCTCTTGGACAGTACATTCATTCCCCTCTCAACTTTGTACTTTGACTTATTTTTGTACGTCATAACTTTTCCACTTCATGTTAGAAATCCTTCGCAGCAGAATCACTCCTTTTCTTAAGCTTTTCCTTTTAAGATAAAAACAAATGTACTCATGAAAAGGTAAAAGAATGAATCCGTGAATAAATTGGCATTTAAATACCCTCGCAAAATATGCTGGAAATGTGTAAAAGAGGAAATATTTGGAATAAGACTTTCAGTTTAGTTTTAATTCCTCTTTCATTTTTTTAATCTTGAAACAGTATTTTTGGAAAATTCCTAATGTGTCCTGTGTAATGATTAATATGTAATCTGGAGACATTTTGCATTTTTTATTCATCTCAGAAAGCTCTATGATATCATTACTGTGATGAGTATAGATTTATAGTGAAAACTTGACATCTTTAACTTCCATTCCTTCACACTCCACATATTATTTGAGTTCCTTCTGCCTGATAACATACTGGTTGCCATGAATACTGCAGTGAAAGCTTCAATGGGAACAAGAACTCAGGACTGAGGGTGGGGCAAAGGGTGCCCTAGAGGCAGAGGAAATAGATCCACAGCCCTGAAAATAGGAAAGGCCTTGGTTTGCGGGATCATAAATAAAGAAGCCAAAGTAACTGAAGCACTGTGAGCAGTGCAGAGACTAATTTGTAACGAGTTTGAAAAGTCAGGTCCTAGATTATACAGGGCTCAGTAGGCCACTGTAAGAAGTATAAATCACGTGCTAAGAGTTGACGGATTGAAGTAATGACACACTCAGAGTAAATTTAGGCTTTGAAAAGATAACTCATTAAGTCGGTATGCTACTATGCTGGAAATGGGTTGGATAAAAGTGAAAAAAAAAAAAAACAATCAGAGATAATGTGATAGAATTTTACTGCACTCAGATGAGAGGCCATCGTGCCATGGAACAACCAGAAGGAAAGCCAAGAAGAATTGTACAGATTTAAGATGAATTTTTAATTTAGAAGTAACAGAGTTTCTGTGTCATTTATTAAAATTGGAAAATGCTCCCTGCTGGGCATTTGGCATGATGCCTACGTGACTTTGTACAGGATCCGAGGCATGAAGGCTGGGAAATCAGTGATCTGGAGGGTGGCTTTCTAGGACAGAGTAGCTAGAAATGCATTATGGAAGGTTTCAGAAAGTATGCCTTGCTGGTCTGTCAAGTATCTACAATATTTGGTGCATAGCTGGCAATCATTAGACTTTCATTTAAGAATAAAATAGAACTTATCAATGACCAATAAAAGCATGATTAACTCAGCAGATGGAACATAGAGGAAAGCTCCATTGATTTAGGGGTGTGATTTACCTGTAAAGGGGGTTCATTTTACCATCTCCTATGATAATAATTCAGAATGCACTAATATTAGTTAATAAGGGAGTCATTCTAAGAGGTGTTCTAGAGTAGAGGGAGAATACAATGTTTGAAATCTGTCAGAATGAATTCTGAATCATAGTTTTATCACTTGATAGCTCTGTGGCCATGTAAATTTTACTTAACCTCTCTCAGCTTGAGTGTTTGCCGTTTCTCAGCTCTAAATTGGGTATGCCATTATATGTTGTGAACAGCTGCAGTGAGGTCCATTTACATGTAAACAGATGAAAAATACCAAGTAAACTAGCAGTCTGTACATGATGATTTTTAAAATAAATTCTAGAATCCCTGGTCACTGAGAGGCCTGCCACCACAGAATTAACTCACGCCTGAGTTAAGGCTATATTTTCTCTAAGACAATGTCTCTCGGAGTGTAACCCTTTGACTACCAGCATCAGACAAATCCTGGAATTCTGTAATAAATTTACTTTCTAGAGCTTCTTCTGGATAACTGAGTTGGAATCTCTGATTCTATTTTTCATTTAAAAAAATATATTCAGCCCCCTGCATAATATTATACATTCTGACCATGTTTTCCTGAGCTCTTAAACAACAGATATGTCTTCAAGTCCAAAATCTCAGCTGTATACAGATCTCTTGGGACAGTTAACATGTAAATGTTGATGATTTTACTAATCTAGATCATCTTCCATTAGCTATACTTCTTTGCATATTTGAACTGCAAAGAAATGAACAATGACTATAATATCAAGTCTTTATACATTTTTATTAGTCTTACCAAATGTGATTTCCACCCATATAGAAATGTAACAAAGGTAATTCCATTTTCCCTCTAACTTCTAAATTACTGTAGAAGTTACATATTTTATTCAACTATTTCTATTAAGAAAATGTGGGCTTATCAAAGGACACATCTGAACTCAACCCCTCTGAGAGTCTCAGGGTAGGAAAAAAAAAATCAATTATATTCTAATGTCCTGTTTTTCTTTATATTTCTTTTTAACTGACCTCTGTAATACCTTTCCAAACCATGCTCACAAGAGATTGTCTGAACCCCATTCTCCCAGTATCTTTTCCAGGGACTGGCATTGAGATACTCTGATTCTGTGCTTCTCCTTTTGCTTTTTGCACATGAGAGCTGCTCCAGCTGTATTACTCTCACCTGCCTGACGCTCTGTTAAATTCCACATTGTGCTCCTCATTCCCTCTAAACAGTTAGCCTCTCCATTACTGAGTATTTCTCTTCTTTCTTAACATTAGGGCAATAGCAAAGCATGTTCTAGCACCCAATATAATACATTAAGAGCAAAGAAAGAAGGATGAGTTAGCCTTTGAAAGATTATATATTAATCACACTTCAACAGATTTATTTTTAAAGAGATTATCAGATTTCATAGAGACAGAAGAAGTCATAATCACCTAAACAACTCAATATCCCTATCTCTTATAGCTCTATTTAAATAGCCTAGGTTCTGTTTTGTATAGGTTAAGGTCATCAGAAAGCACATAAGCCTGGGACAAAACACTGTTCCTAAGTTCCCCCAGCCTTCCTCCCTTGTATCTACCGTGAGAAATGCAATGATTACAATGATTAAAAAGGTATAAAGGAGGATATGAGAGACCTCTGAAGAAATATTGCTCCCTCTCTAGATACAAAGAACCCTCTGTTTAAAAAGGATGGCTCAAAATTCTAGAAAACAAAAAAGAAGACAAGAGTTCTTCACAGAACTCATCCCTAAATTCTATTTGAGTTCAAGTCCGAGGAGGGGAAAGAATCTCTCTTCAGTTAGAGTCACACATTCTCTTATCCAAACTTGTCATCTGCATAAGGAAGCCTGATGGCCAAAGGCCTCGGAGCCAAGCTGAGTGCCCTACTTTCCGCTCATTTCTCTTTGACATCTGATGCAGTCGTTTATTCCATCTGCTTCCCGTAATGGCCTCTGTTCGTTTTCATATTTAAAGATTCACTTTGCTCCATATTTAAGTTGCAAATCTAGACAACTTTTTGGGAGTTAGGCATGTTATCTTAAATTATTAAAAGAACACAATCTCATTTCATGTTTCCAAATGCCAATGTGAGAAATGGTGAGAGGGCGCTCTGTAATTTTTTAAAAATCTAAAATTTTAAATAAAATATGATCATTTAATAAAAAGGAATAATCTTTATTCTGAGAATGTTTGCTCTTATGTTTGGTGCTTAATCATTTTATGATTTTTTTAAATAATGATTACATTTTTTTTATTTTTTAAATATTTGTTGACAAAATAAAACTTGGAAATCTTATATTATTCCCCATTTTGCTCCCCTCCCTTCTCAATTAAATTGTCCCAACCCATGAAATCTATTTCTAGAAACACATTTTGAATTAAACGGTTGTCCTTTGAAAAATCAAGCAGCACTTGTCTTGGCTCTGTGGGATCACAGCCATAAACCAAGCAAGGGTCACTAATTCTCATTTCATGGGTAAGTGTTGCAGAATTCTGTAAGATAAATCCCAATTGTCCTTGCCTACTGGAACCCACACCTTGTGTCGCTTTCCTCCCTTTGAGCGTGAGCCAGACTTGTGATTTGCTCCTAATCAACACACCATAACAAAGGGGAGGGTTGTCACTTCCCTGATTTTGTTATGTGAGACTAAACATCCCTCTTTCTAGAAGACTATCCCTTGCTGACTCTGATGGAGCAAGCAGAAGCAATGGACAGGCCATTGCAATGTGGCAAGGAACTGAGGTATTCCCCCTGTAGGCTATCAAGAACCATGGGAGCTGGAAGAGGATCCTTCCCCAGTCAAAGCCAGAGGAAACACCAGACCTGACTGACACCTTGCATGCATCCTTGGGAGACCTTGAAGCAGAAGACACAGCTAAACCAAGTCTAGAATCCTGACCCAGAGAAACAGTGAGATAATACATGTTTCTTTTGTTTTTTTAACTGCTAAGTTTGTGGTAATATTATCACACAGTAATAGATAACTAATGTAAGTAAAAATTAAGAAAGCCATGAAGAAGCTGCAGACTGGAAAGTACTGGGGTTATCCAAATAGGTAAAAGTTCATCTTCAGGTGATTTTAATAGGAACTAATATGTCTCTTTTTATGTTTTTTTTTTCTACTTAAAATGGTAAAGTCATCATAGTCTTAATGATTTTAACTTAAAAAAAAAGTTAGTGTGCTTGGACTAGAATGGTTTTAACACAATCATTTCAACTTTTCTCCTAAAATGGAAAATGCTCCAGTAATCCCAGTTATAGAACTTAATTGTCATGTTAAGTCATTTTCACTGTTCATTGAGTCATATATTGGAGTGACTGGCACTATTTATTCATTAATTAAGACTACAATAGTCATCAGACAAAAATGTTTGATAAAAAGTATGAATTGTTAATCTGGTTTTGAATCATAGATCTGAGTCAAATCTTCTCCTCCACATTTTCTGATCCTCATTTGCTGTGGTAACCCCACCCATGCACATGCTTATCAATCACGCCTGGTTACCCACTCCTCCACGATGACTTTCCTCTGTGGAAAAAGGCAAGCTACTTATTTCTTATATTTGTTGCAGTAAACAATATGGCAATTGCCTGCAGAGAAAGATATTCAGGTCAAATTGTAAACATTCACAGAGTTACGTACAACTGCATAGAAGGGAAGAAACTGAATAGAGAACATAAAACTTGCTCCCTATCAGACAGAAGACATTCAGAGAGGGGAGTTCTCAACGAAGGTGATCTTTACTGGTTCCTTAGCAAATAAGCCAAAGGTTTTTGAAACTGCAAAACATCCCGTGGTATCTCCAGAGGATACTCAAATGTGCACTCTTTCCCAAAGATCCATACTAGCCTAAAATGCCAATATTGCTGATTGAAAAGGACACAGAGAAACTGTGCCATTTCTGGTCCAAAGGCCTGAGTAACCTATAGTTTTAATGTATAACCAACCATCAAACCATGAATTACAGTGAACTGATTAAA
The DNA here is from genome assembly GCA_004027475.1 of Anoura caudifer. Taxonomy (NCBI): domain Eukaryota; kingdom Metazoa; phylum Chordata; class Mammalia; order Chiroptera; family Phyllostomidae; genus Anoura; species Anoura caudifer. Next base: position 28,146 of record PVKU01007406.1, read on the forward strand.
TCTATTTTCTTCTTTACTTCTAATTAACCATTTTGATCATCTATTGTTATTTTTCTACTTATTCTAATCAAGGCCATTTCCTAGTCTATGAAATAGAATTAAATGAACTAGCTTCTCAGAAACATGAAGCACATGATTCAGGGTGATTTTATTTGTCAAGATGGGTATAGAACAGCAACATAAAGATACTTTGAAGAAGACAGAAGAGCTATAGAAAATCCCAATTAAGGAACCACTTTTAGTGAATTTGGAGTTGATATTTTTAATTGTAATTTGGAAAGCAGCTTGTTTAAGTTGATTGATTCATTTCAGAGAGGAGGGGGTGAGTAAAGGGGACAATCAGAGATGACACAATATCACACATTTAAAAAGAACAGGTTTTTATTTGTGCACAGCTGGGCCTGATTTTCAAATCCTATGCTTTCTCTTCATCGCTAAGGAATGCTCTGAGGAAAAAAAATAATTCACAATTCTCAGTTGCTTAAACCACCTAAAACTGTTTTATTTCCAATTCATCCAGATAGGTCCTTAACATGTTGTAACATAATTCTCATTATGCATATTGACAATGCTGTAGTTCAGTTTGGAAAGATCATTAGGCCTTGATATATGAGATTGATCTATTGTATATCCAAACTCTATTCTTCTGGCTTACAACAAACCCCTCTTACCTTTAAACCTTCACTGAATTGCCATATACCGTCAGTTCTGATACAAAGTGTATCTTTGAAATGTAAAGCAGCACTTTTGCATTTGATAACTACTAAATGATAACGATATAAGAAAAATGTAGTGTTGTTTCACAAGTGATTTCTTTTCCCTTGGATGCTCATATTTCACAGGGTACAATAGCAAAGCCAAATGGAGCAAGGCGCAGAGAAGTATAATAGTGCTAGGAAGGCCTGTTTATTCCTCATGCTTCTTCTTGGCATAATTTGATCACACCCTGGCTTGGCAGTGTTCACTGTGTGACTCTTCGAGATCTGTGCATTTTTCCTTCTCCATAACTTCACAGCCTCAATTCTTCCTTACGTTGCATTCAAAGGACCCTCGCATTCTAAATGGTCAACATAAAGTCCGATAGTCCCTGTAGTACTGATTGACTAGAAATCAATCATATTTTAAATGCTCTGGGAATTTTATCGGGATTGTTATTGTTTTTGTTAAGTGCTCTGATTACAGAATTGTTGGTCCTCAGTTCTATGGTGCACATGTGTTGTAATGAAATCATTGAGTTTGCCATTCTGTGCATGTAGGGATTATCTGCACTTGATTTTTCATTTTAAAATAGACTCCTAATTACTTCTCGTTAGCATTTACTCAGTCTTCCCCAAAGCAGAGCAAAGCCTGTTTCACTTTCAACTCTCTTCTTAAATAAACAAGACATTTCATTTCCAACACTTACTGCCCTCACCACAGTCCATCAGAGGCTGCGGATATTATTGTCAGAGCACGGCACTCAAAAGGCTTGACAAAATAATCAGCACTTAGAGAAAATTGCCAGAAAGAACAGGGGAAATAGGCCATTCTAAGTCCTTTCTGACTTATTGAAATACCAGTTTGGAATTACAGCTGGAGTTCATAGAAAGTCCTTGAAAACTCTGCAATTTAACAACCAACTCTCTGTGTGTCCATCAGCAAGGACCTTCGTTATGGAGCAGCATGATTTCAAGCTCACTACATAGCAGGTTAAGCTTATTTCAGGCAGGGCTGTCTACAAATTAAAGCAACACATAAAAGGCCATAGCATAGAGGCTGGTTCCTGAAATTGGCAATAGTTTTACAGATCCAAGTGTGGCTTTGAGAAGAGAAATGTGCTGAGTGCTCAGTATCCGAGTCTTTCCCCCACTCCACCCACCATCGATTTTCAGTGAAGTGATGGGAAACCCAGTTTGCAAAAGGGTCAAAGGTCAAGAGTTACTTTGCCCCAGGCTGTTTTCTCTCCATTTTCTCCTCCGGAGAAAAATACCAGCAGCAAAGATAAGAGTGATAATTGCCAATGGTTTTTTAAAAAAAATACTTTATAATTGTTCAAGTACAGTTGTCTGAATTCACCCGCCACCACTAATCCCCCAGCCATCCCCACCTCCCTCCCCTGCTTCCACTCCCCACCTTGGTTTTCTCCGTGTGTCCTTTTTAGTTGTTCCTGAAAACCCTTCCCCCTTCACCCCATGTCCCCTCCCACCTCCCCTTTGGTTACTGTCGGATTGTTCTTAATTTCAATGTCTCTGGTTATATTTTGCTTGCTTGTTTGTTTTGTTGATTAGGTCCCAGTTAAAGGTGAGATCATATGGTATTTGTCCCTTACCACCTGACTTATTTCATTTAGCATAATGCTCTCACTTTCTATTCATACTGTCACAAAGGGTAGGAGCTCCTTTCTTTCTGATGCGTAGTATTCCATTGTATAAATGTACCATGGTTTTTTGATCCATTCATTTACTGATGGGCACTTAGGTTGCTTCCGGCTCTTGGCTATTGTAAATCGTGCTCCTATGAACATTGGGGTGCATAGGTTCTTTTAGATTGGTGTTTCAGGGTTCTTAGGATATAATCCCAGCAGCGGAATTGCAGGGTCAAAAGCCAGTTCTATTTTTAGTTTTCTGAGGAAATTCTATACTGTTTTCCACAGTGGTTTATAAGCTTCCTCAACATATTTTCAAAAACTTTAATGTCCCATAAGAAAATACTATTGTATTGAATTTATTAGAATGTGAATAAATAATACATGTGAGTCACTAGATAATGGTAACAGCCAACCTTTATTAAACCTCTATAATGTGCCACTCATTTTTTCTGTTTTATTAAAGATTTTGTTTATTTATTTTTATAGAGGAGGAGGGAGGGAGAAAGATAGGGAGAGAAACATCAATGTATGGTTGCCTCTAGCATGGCCCCTACGGGGAATCTGGCCCGCAACCCAGGCATGTGCCCCAAACTAGGAATCAAACCTGTGACCCTTTGGTTCACAGGCCTGTGTTCAATCCACTGACCCACACCAGCCAGGGTTTGTTTCTCTTTTCTTTTCGACTTTACCTACATCTAACACAAACATGACTGCAAAAGAAGTATTATCATTTCCTACCTATTTAAGGGCTTTCATGTAATTGCTCATTTTAATTAAAAAAAGTTTTACTCTCTACTGAACTATTATTACCAAGTTCTATTTAAAAAAGTATCACTCCCAATTTAAAAAATATCTTATAATTCTACATCTCATTTTAATTATCATCAATCCCATTTATTTTCCTCTTTACAGCAAAAGTCCTTCAAACATTTATCTACTTGCATTTTTTGCCTTTGATTCTTTTATATCCTGTCTTGCACACACTCTAATCAGATTTTCAACTCTGCCATTATATCAATCTTGCTCTTGTCAAGATTACCAACTCAATAGTTAAATCTGGGCCATCATTTTACCTCTGAGTCAGTAAGTTATCCTTATCTTCTTGAATCGCTTTACCTACTTGGCTTTGGGAACAGCAGTCGCTCATGGTGCTCCTATCATATATTTGCTGCTCTATCTCAGCATGCTACTACTCTCTTCTCCTGATATCCTAACATCAAAGTGCCCTGCGTTTATTTTTGAGGACTTCCTTTCTTTTGTCTCTATACTCATCTCCATAGACAACCACATCCAAACTAGTGGCTGTCAATAGCATCTAGGTAATTATAATCGCCACATTTAGACTTCAGTCTAAATCTATCCCCTGAACTTTAAATTCCTATCTTCAAATTCCTTCTCAACATCTGTATCAGGATATCTAATACACATCTGAAACTCAGTGTATCTTAAAACCAGTTCTTAATTCACCCATCGTCCCACCTGGCCTTTCTCCAACAGTATCCATTTGAGGCATTGGCCACTCTATCCTTCTAGTACATGGTGCTAAAAACCCTGAAAAAGCTGTTTTCTCCTCTCACATGCTATCTGTGGTCCATAAAAAAGTACCGTAGGTTGTATCCTCAACATATTTCTAAAATCTCACATTTCTCACCACCTCTATTACTAATAACCACATTTGTACAAACCATGCTTACATCTTGCCTGCGTGATTGCAGTAACCTCTTAATTGGTTTCCTTGCTTCTGTTGTTTCTTCTCTCACACAGTCAATTCACTTTACATACAAAGTGATACTTCTAAAATATATATTGGAGATCATTTCTTTGTCTCTATGCAAAACCCCCTAGAAGCTTCTCAACTTGACAAAAAACAAAATCCAACATCTTGACCATTATGTAAAAGGCCCGTAGGTTTGGTCATAGATTATTTCTCTCAATTCATTTCTTCCTACTGCATTTTGGTTATGTATAATAGATATGGTCTTGTTGTAACTAAGAGTGAACATAGCCTCCGGGGAGGGTCAGACTGCTTTGTGCATAACACGGTGAGAGAAGTTGCTTTGGAGTTTCTAGGAGACTCCATCACGTATTTTCTAGAAATAGTACTATCTTCCAGAGAGACAAAAACAGACTGGCCAGTCATGAATGCAAAAGTCCTGAGTTTGGGGAGAAATAAGGTGCAAGGACTTGAAGAAACGGCAGGTTTACTATTTAATTTTCATTTGTGTTGCTACACCGTTTGCTCACAGTAAATTAAAAGAATCTTTAACAATGTCTGCTATGGGATGGGGGGAAAGGCCTTACCTGGATGCTTTGTGAGGAACACAAGAGAAAAAATGTGTGTTGCAATATTTGGACCTGCAAGTTCAGAGAAGAGACGCTGTATCTCCGTCAGTGAGCTATTCTTAAACTGAACAAAGACAGTGAGAGAGCTCAGACCTGGGTGACTAGAAAAATGCAATTTTCACCTCAACCCGAAGCTCTAGAGATATTGAGAATGTCATGCTGTTCCTACTGTCCACCAATGGGACAGGGTTGGTGTTCATTTCCTTTCAAGTTATTGACTTGGTCATTACCATTATCGTCATAATAATCACCACAAAGAACTTACAATGGAGCCATGGTGACTTCTGTTGTCCAGAGTTTGCGATCATAACTCTGCTTTGTTAATCCCACATTCAAAAAGATGCCGGAAGTTTATTCTAAGAGTGAGTTGATGTTCAAAAACACTACTCTGAAGTATTTACAAACATCACCCAGACATTTTTAAAGGGACATGTTCCAGCTATCTCTATTCTTATTTTCTGGAGCGGGGGGGCAGGGGGAGGAGGAGAAGCTGAGAAATATAAAGAATAAGTGATTAGTACAAAGACAGCTGTTAATGGTAGTCATGGGACATCAGACCAAACATCACAGTTCTTTCTATTACTATACCTTGCTCTCAAGGTGATCACTTTTAGGACATGATCACCATCTCCAATTCAGGCAAAAACAGTAACCAATTAATTCACTGCTTTTATCTGAGCTTTGGATTAGAGAAATTACTTTGCATTAACATGTACACTTACCTTGATAGGCCTTCCCGTTCATTTTTTCTTCCTTTTTGCATGGCTAAGTTCTCCCAAAATATAAAGAATATTTTAGTTGTCTGTTTGGGCAGAAATACAATACCTTCTGATGCCCTTTACTGCTTCACCTTAACAACACATTACTTGCAATGTCTATGAGGTGGATAATATGTGAATATTTTTCTAGTCACTTTGAATAGAGCTGCATTTTCTGAAGATAGCAGCTGTCTCCTAAAATGAAAATAACAGTCAAGTCATCAGACCCCAAGCCTATTTGGAGAGTCACAGGAAAGGTGCATATTTATATATGAGTTATTTAACCTATCAGTCCAATTTTATAAAGGGGAAGTTGTGATTACACATTAAATGTATTGTTAATTCAAATGTGTCACAAAAAGCAGGCAAATGACCTTAGAATAGGAATGCATAGGAGCAATCACATGTGACAGAAATTGCACTTAAAACTGTATTGGTCTAATGGAGCCAATGGACGTACAGGATGAGAGATAATTGTTTCTATTTTACACAGACAGCAAGACGCTAAATGAAAATGTCCCATCAGGATGCAGCAAAGACTCCTCACCCAGCAGTCTTCACTTCATAGTACCACATCCAAGAATCAAGATTATTCACTAGCTTCAACAAGCATGTGCGTTTTTTGAAGATTCATTTCTGTCTGTAGGTCCCACAGAACAAAGAACAATTTTGATTTTGGTTCATCTTATTATTTACCTATTATAGAGAGACCTCAGCGTAAAATAATGAGATCCCAAAGACTGAACCATTTTGATTCCCAGTGTTTTCCCTAAACATAAAGTTACATTTAATAGTCCTATGCAGAATAAAATAAATCTATGAACAAAATGTATATGTTTTCACCCCCACACACATACAGTAGCATATAATCGTAATTTTATATTCTTTTATTCTGAAGTTAAGACACACAAAAGTAGCTTTGGAATGTGTCATTATAATTCAGCCTACCTACTACTCAGTGTTAATTATGCATAAAAACCAAAGAGTATTATTTATGACTGCTCTGGGATAGATGTATTTATACTGTACAGGCAGGGTCTCCCCATGGGTGGCTGCTTCATCAGTGCTCATTGAATTTGAAAGGCACTCTCCAGATTTATTTCAGGTGGGGGCCTCTGAACCCAAGGCCACCTTGATTGAACTGATCTCAATGGTTGCTTGTCTCATCCCCTGAGAAGCTGCTGGCTTTGAGCTTGATTAGACTCTGATTGATGTGTGCACCTTAAATCAGCTCCCAGGAAGTCCATGAAGAATGAAATGCCACAAAACTGCATGAGCTCAGATAAATACATACAGTAAAACCAGCTCTGATGGAGACACATCTCGGGGGAGTAGTGCATGCATATGTTGACTGGTGGGTCACACCATTTTCCTGCTTGGTTTCTAAATACTCAGTTGGAACAACATTCACATGAGCATAGAGACTGGTTCAGGGGTTAGCAGCAGCTGGTGGAGCCGACCCTGAATGCTATCAGAGAGAGCAGTGTCTAGCAATCTACCACTCCCAACTATTGCTGCAACTTTCACGCGGCTTTTGTTTTTCATACGGAGAGTAAATTACAGAATTTCTACCTATTAAGCAGTGACACTGTGCCTGGCATTGGCTTAAATGACTTAAATAAAATGCTATTGAATTCTCACTATGACATGGAAGACAAACAGGGATCACCAGGAACATTTTTCAATAATGAAAATAAGATGAAATAACTTATCCAAGGTCATATAACTAGCAAGTGAGTGTGCTCCAAAGTTTGTGTGCACTATTGCTTGTCCCTTCTCTGTTTATCTTTTGTGCTACAGTTTCTCTTTTTCTTCTTTGTTTTTCATATTTTAGTACCATTTCTTCTACATGTTTTCTTCCCTTTGACCTATTGTTGATTTTTTCCACCTCTTTCTCCCATTAAATCTTCTCCTTGAACCAGAGGTCTCGAAAAATAGCTAGGTTGGGTGTTTATTATAGTGATAATATGTTTGAAAGAAGGATAAAGTCCCTTTTCACCAATGAGCAGTTTGGTGCTAAATTATACGTTTTTCCTACAGTATATGAAATGTCCCCACCTCATGCCATCAGAATGGAACAAAGCATTGAGGAGATACTACACTGGCCTACTGATATCAGGGCACCTTTTTCCACCAGGTTGTGAAAGATACAAATAAAGATACTTCTGAGCAAATTTTGAACACGTTAGCTATTTAGCAGCCCATGAAGAAATCTTGAAGATTTGACAAAATCTGACAAAAAAAAATCTAGTTAACACAGAAAATGCTATTTATCTTATTCTACTAGTCACTTTATTGTTCAACCTATAATTGTAAGCAGATTAGGAAGAGAAATATTTTATAAAAAGTTGTCAAATGCAATTTATCCATCCACCAGCAGTTAAGTGGGAAATTACTGAGGAAATGGTGATCACCACTTTTCTTATCAAAGACTAAGCTTGTAGATGAAATGAGATTAAGGGCGCAGTGCAGAACACAAACATTTCACTGACTTTCTCAACTGACCTGCATTCAGCAACCTGCCCAGAACTGCGCTTCCCCTTCACACATACCACGGCCATGTCTCGGGAATGCCTCCTTGTCTTCAGAGTCACTTTAAATGATACAGCGTGAAGGAAGGTGCACTCTTTCTACTCACACTTTCTATTTATTTCAGGACCACTATGTGGCAAAATGGGTACATTTGTTGTTGTTGTTTGGTCAATAAATAGCCTCTTCAACAATAAATGGTGGCATTGGTTGGTGTCCAAACCATTGCTAGGACAGGCAATATGGACACTGTATAGATACTAGAATACCAGAATTTGGACAGTCCATACTAAAGGAAAGATAATGGACACATTTTTCCTTACCTGTTGTGACAAAATGGCAAGAAAGATTATGGACCTTCCAACTTTGGAATGGCGGGATGTATGCCCCGGGAAAATGTGAGAGAATAAAATATGCACTTTCATTCAGTGAACCTAAGTTTGCAAGGCTCCTTATTCTCCTGTACTTCTGATGTTTATGAGATTATAAACTCTTGATTTATGTGCCCACGTTTTATTTGTGCAGACCTCTCAGGTATGCAAAGCAATATCTTACATATTACTTGCTATTTGTTGAATAACATTTTCCAAAGGAAAACCAGGGCTTAATGTAAGGTAATGCCTTTTGGAACTCTGTGGGTTGCTACAGAAAGAATATTATCAAAGGATCATCTCAAAAAAAAAAAAAAAAGAAAGAAAGAAAAAAGAAAGAAAACAGTACAACCAGAAATGACAAAGAGAGATTTAACCCTTGCTTCTAAAACATGAACTAAAAGCAGTCATAATGTTGTGTAGTGATTGAGAAAAATAAAATTGGAGTCAGAGAGATATGGTTTCAAACACTGGATCTCCCAATTACGGGCTGTGGGATCCTGGTCAGATTACTTAATTTTTTCTGAGCCAGTGTCCTTGGCTGTACCTTACATACGTACATATTTTCTGTTTCTTAAAGTTGTGACAAAGATACTATATACTAATGTTAAACATATTGCCTAGAAAATATAAATCTTTAAATGTCCCTGTTTTTTTTCTGCTGTTGATACTTTCCCGCCTTCTTCCATGTAAATGTTACACAATCCAAAATCAAGTTTCTTAATTTACTTCTAGGTTAAAATGAAAACAAACTTGTCCTGTTTTAATCCTAAACTTAATTTTTTTGAGTTAGTTAGAATTCCATAGGAACATGCCTAGTACACTGCAAATAGTAGTTAAAAGATAAAGTCCCAATATTAGTCAACATTAATTCAGGGATTTTACTTGAATGCATAAGTCCCCAGGATTTGGATCACTAGCCTAGTAGTTACCAACACTTTTCCTTTAATTTTCAAGCCGGTGAATTTCAAAAGTCAGGTATTTCCATATGCCCAGAAGTAAATCAAAATATCTATTCATTACTCAAGAATGAGAATGACAAGTCAATCCTTAGCTTTCAATCTCTCCTGATTATCACTGAATGTCTGGAAAACGAAAAAAGTGAATGCCACATCATCTTCATCCTGGGTCTCTCAGACCTGACTGCCCAAATAATCGCCATGGGGATTTTGAAAAGATGTAGACTCTATAGCTAATCTTTGCCTTTTTTATCTAAGTTTATCTCCCTTGAGGTTGTGGAGGTAGAAGTGGAAATGGTGGTGGTGGTGGTGTTGATAAGAGCTCATGGTGACTGTGTGCTGTGTGCCATGCATCCTTCTAAGCACTTTGTATGCACCTGCTCAGGTAATCTTTTGTATGTTTATTTTGTTCATTAGATTCCACACATGAGTGAAATCATATGGCACTTGTCTTTCTCTGACTGGCTTATTTCACTGAGCATAATATTCCCTAGGTCCATCCCCAAAGGCAAGAGTTCCTTATTTTTTTATGACCAAGTAATATTCTATTGTATAAATGTACCACAGCTTTTTTATCCACTCATCTACTGATGGAGACTTGGGTTGCTTCCAAATCTTGACTCATTTAAACAGTGCTGCAATGAACATAGGGTTGCATATATTCTTTCAAATCAGTGTTTTGGGTTTTTTTAGATATATCCCCAGAAGACAGAGTTCACCATGAGAACTCTGAGATCATAAGATCATTGTGCCATGAGATCAGTTTATCATAACCAGGGAGGTAAGTCCTGCCAAATAATACAGTATGAAGTCATCCAGTAGTTCAAGTTTTGGTGTAGAAGGAAGAGTATAAGAGGCATTATATCCATATCAAAAAAAATGATATGGATAATAGCAAAATTGTATTGCTATATATTTCATCTATTTTAAGATTGACATATCTCACATTTTAACAGCTCTAAATTAATACTCATCTTTCAATCAATGGTATCATAAAATTATAATTGGTCACATCTTTCTTTTCATAGAAGTACAACAAATAGTGCATTTGAGTTGATAATGTCTTACTCTAGTTAAAATATAGTATTAATTTAGTAAAATTTTGAAAAACAATTAAAAACAACATACTCTACAAACATTTAAGGAGCAGAAAAATATTTATTGTGAGACATGTTTCACTCTGTCTATAGATAATACTTGTGGTATGAGAACCAAAAATTTGCAGTTAACATTGTAGCTCCCAGGATTCACAAAACATTGACAACCATTTAATTACTAGTAAATTCAATAAACTTCTTTAAAGAGCAGATTTCTATGCCCAAGTTGTCTGGAAGCAGGTTGTTTGGCTCCAAAATAATCACTTCCATTTTTATGTTCACTTTGTCTAAAAGATATGTAAAGTAAATTCTGTAAGTTAATAATTCCATATTTTTTTGTTCTTAAAATTTGCATGAAGTAGGATTTATGGTGACAGGGATAGAGTGATATAAAATCACTGTCCAGAAAATACAAGGAAATAACAGCCAGTATTTTCTAAATTATTAAAAAAGATGTGGCCTGAGTGATTTTAGCAAAAATGATAACCATAATTTGCAAAAGATGCAAAGTAAAAACCACTGGAAACTGGCACTTGAATACAGATAAAATTCTTCAAAGCTTATTGTCTTTCTTTTTGTAAGTATATTTTGTTGACTATGCTATTACAGTTGTCCCAATTTTCCCCCTTTGCCCCCCTCCACCTGGTACCCTCCTTCCCTCCAGCATTACCCACCTTAGTTCATGTCCATGGGTCCTTTGTGTAAGTTCCTGGGTTTCTCCATTTCCTACAGTATTCTTAACTTCCCCCTTTCTATTTTGTTCCTACCAATTATGGTTCTTAATCCTTGCTCCATTTCCCCATTCTCCCCTTTTCTCCTCCCAGCTGATAATCCTCCAAATGATCCTGTTCCTGTTCTAGTTATTTGCTTAGGTTTTGGTTTTTGTTTGTTTGTTTTTGATTCAGTTGTTGATAGTTGTGAATTTGTTGTCATTTTAATATTCATAGTTTTGATCTTCTTTTTCTTAAATAAGTTCCTTTAACATTTCTTATAATAATGGCTTGGTGATGGTGAACTCCTTTAGCTTTACCTTGTCTGGGAAGCACTGTATCTGCCTTTCCATTCTAAATGATAGCTTTGCTGGATAGACTAATCTAGGTTGTAGGTCCTTGCTTTTTATCACTTTTAAATACTGTTTGCCAGTCCCTTCTTGCCTGCAAAGTTTCTTTTGAGAAATCAGCTGATAGTGTTATGAGTTCTCCTTTGTAGGTAACTCTCTGCTTTTCCCTTACCACTTTTAACATTTTCCCTTTAATTTAACCTTTGGCATTTTAATTATGATGTGTCTTGGTGTGGTCCTATTCACATCCATCTTCATTGGAACTCTGTGTTTCCTGAACTTGTATGTCTATTTCCTTGACCAAATTAGGGAAGTTTTCTTTATTTTTTCAAATAAATTTTCAATTTCTTGTTCTTACTCTTCTCATTCTGGCATTCCTATGATTCAAACGTTGGCATGTTTGGAAATGTCCCAGAGATTCCTCAGCCTATCCTCGTTTTTTTGAATTCTTGTTTCTTCTTTTTTTCTGGTTGAATGCTTATCTCTTCCTTATATTCCAAATTGTTGGTTTGAATCCTAGCTTCTTTCTCTTCTCTGTTGTTTTCCTGTGGGTTATCATTTATTTCACTTAGTGTGACCTTTGCTTATCCATTTATATTTTTTGCTGCACTCAAGGAGTTCTCTGAGCATCCTGATAACCAGTGTTTTGAACTCTGCATCTGATAGATTGGCTATCTTCACTTTACTTAGTTCTTTTCTCTGTGGGTTTGTTCTTTTCTTTCAATTGGATCATTTTTCTTTGTCTCCTCAATTTAGCAGCCTCACTGTTTGTTTCTGTGTATTAGGTAGAGCTGCTTTTACTCCCTGTCTTAGTAGTGCAGCCTATTGTCAAAAAGACACACATTAATTGTGTGGGGCGGAGCCTTAGGTAATTGCCAGGGTGAGGCAACCTGCTTCACTGCTTTGTGACCATGTAGGGAGGGCTGTGAGAGAAGACAATGCCACTGCCTTGCTTCTGGTGATTCACCTGGCACTTGCTCCATTTCTAGTAATTTCAGCCCTTCCCCATGTGCAACTGGCACCCTTTCAGCTGCTGCTTCAGTGTTGGATCCTGGAATGGGTGGGCTTGTGTATATTCTAAAACTGTTCTGGCCCTTTCAGCAGGGAAAATCTGTCAGTTTCTTCTGCCTCCCCACCCCCTTCTGATTTTTATAGCCAGAGATAACGGGGATCTATCTTACATGTGCTGGAGCCCTGGGCTGTGTGGTCTGGTCTGGGGCTGGGATCACTGGCTTCCAAGGTATCCCTCCCATCCATTCTGCTGCCACTGCTGCTGCTGCCTTTCCATGCCACACTGCCTCTCTGTCCATCTCTGCAACTCCACCCCTCTTACCCACCCGGATGAATGTGTCTTCTTTAAATCTTTGGTTGTCAGACTTCCATACCACTTGATTTTCTGACAGGTCTGGGTGTTATTAGCTTTGAGATCTGGTTATAATTCTTCCTCTAGTTGTGCTAAGAGGCAAAGCATTTCTACCTATGCCTCCATCTTGATCAGAAATCTTGCTAAAATATGCTTAAACACATAATTTGAGATAAATTCATCATAATTCTTAACCATGAATAAATGCAAAGCTATAATAATTTGCATTTTCTAATAGCTATTGTGAATGAATTATTGTAAGCTTTAGTGTTTCACAGGTACCAGTTGGGGCACAATGCTGAATTATCATTTCCTGATGGGAATTAAAAAGAATAATTCTTTTATGTAACTCTTGAAAACTGGACTGTGCTAATCACATATTTTCACACATGAACACATACCCACACACATTTTTTTGCCTAATGCAAGAGTCAAATATCTCAAAGTCTAAATCCTCATAAAACAATAATTCTGAAGTTCAGGGAAACAGGAGAAGGTGAAATTATTTTTTTTTTGGAGGAAGCTCAAGTAAAATTTCAAGATCCTAGAATATTATCAGAGATCCAAGTTGCTTTGAAACATGGAAGCTGTGCTGTCAGTCAGTTGCTGAAAGTTAAGTGTCACTATCCAGTCAAGTAAGAAGAAAGAAGCTATAAAATATCCTGGTGGCATAGTATTTAAGAGTTTCAGCTTCAGAATCTCACAGGTCTTGATTAAAATTCTGGCTCTACCTCTTACTAGCCATGTGCTTCTGTGAAAGTTGCTTAAGCTCTGTAAGCTACTTATCAACTTTACGTAACAATATGATTTATCACACAGTGTTGTTAGGAGGACTAAAGCAAGCCATGGTTTTTGACATGTTCACCGGTGTGACTAACACAGAGTGGTCTTCATCGCTCACAGTCATTCCTGTGATTATACTCCCGGATTGGAGGCGGCTGAGTCCCTGGATGTCTGGAAATGTGTCCAGGATCAGCTCCCTATGGAACTCAGTGATGACTAGCAAAACATGGGCTTGAGAGATTATAACTCCAAGCCCTTCTCCTTCTGCTTAGTATGATACTGGTAACAAACTTAAAGAGAAATATTTAGATAACTGGCAGTCTCAATATGAGGCTGAATTTTGATTTTTTTTTTTACTATGTACATTGTCATTGAATCAAGACTTCCCAAGTTCCCATGCCATTAAATGTGACCATGTGATTAGACCAGTCAGAGTTCTAATTAGATGCTGTATAATTTCTGGGGAGACTTCTTAAAGAAAGTTTGCATAAGCTTGGAGAGACAGCTACTTTCAATTCTACCTTTTGTGCTTCTTTCAGTCTTCATTGATAATATATGGGATTCCAGCAGCTATCTTGGGCTAGAATAATCTGTTTTCCAAGGCTTTGGCAGTTTTGAGGAGTCCTTCCCAAGTGTCCTATACAATGTTCCCCAATCTGGATTTGTCTTATGCTTTTGTTATGCTCATTTTGGGGTTATAGCAATATTTTGAAGACCTGGATATATAAAGACATTGTGTAATAAAGCCAACCCTTGAACTGCTCTCTGGGGTGTCTTCTGAGAGCACAATTGTCCCCATGGTAGTATGTGCTCAAATTTTGGGTGGGATGAACAATGGCTGATGCCAAAGAAGTCATGTTTGTTCCTTGTGAATATCTGAACTTCCCTGTCTCTGCCTTGGTTTCCACACCTTAGCTGGAGATACAGAGGGATCCACACACTGGACATGTCTAACAACCCAGAAAGGCTTCCAGAAGATATTTTTAAGACACACCAAACAAAATGTAAACTCTCTACTCATTTTTTTCATAAACTATTCAAAGAAAGCATTTCTGTTTTTAAATTAAACAATAAAAAACAAGTGCTGGTAAGAATGTGGAGAAAAGGAACACCAGTGCACTGTTGATGGAAATGTAAACTGGTGCAGCCACTGTGGAAACAGTATGAAAATTCCTCAAAAAATTAAAACTGGAACTACTGTTTGACCCAGCAATTCAACTGCTAGGAATATACCCTAAGTATCCTCAAACACAAATTCAAAGAATTTATGCAACCCTGTGTTCATAGTAGTGCTATTTACAATCACCAGATTTGGAAATAACCTACGTGTCCATCAGTAGATGAGTGGATTAAACAATGTGGTGCATTTACCACACAACAACACTACACAGCAGAAAAAAAGAAGGAATAAGCTACTCACTTATAATAGAAATCTAATAAACAAAATAAACTAATGGGCAAAATAGAACCAGAGGCATAGAATCATGGAATAGTTGGAGGAGGATACTATTTGAAAGAAGGTGAAGGGATTGGTCACAGAACATATATGAATGACCCATGGACATGGAGTTAGGGGGCAGGCTAGATAGAGGGCTGCGAAGGGGTAAAAATTAGGACAACTGTAATAGCATAAACAATAAAACATTAAAAAATAAATTAATTGAAATACATTTTTGTCTAAATCAACAGTTTCTGTACCTTTGTATATCAAACCCCAAATTCCCCATTAAAGGAGTAAAAAAAATTTCAATTGTATTTTCCAGTATGTCAATAAGAACCATATATGCACACTAAGGCCTTATGTCTGGTTTTCAATATTTTAAGGAAAAAAGATCCATAATAAGGCTGTGCTCATTAAATAAAATATGGATTATTTGCTTTGGCTGAAATTATATTACTATGGTATGTTAATTAAAAACCCATCATGTTCATTAACATTCTGTTGGACACTAATGTGTTATTTGATAATAAAACAGAAAAACTAAGCTGTTAATACCTAAAAGAGCAGTTTGCCAAATAGACATTTTTTTAATTTTATTTTAATTGTTGTTCTTATACAGTTTTCTGTCTTCTACTCCCATCCCAGCCCACCGCCCCAGCCCTCCCCACCTCCCTCTCATTTCCACTCCTCCCTAGCTTTTGTCCATGTGTCTTTCATACTTGTTGCTCTCAACCCTTCCCCTTTTCCTTAGAAATTCCTATCCCTCTCCTCTCTTGTTCTCAATTTCAGTATCTTTGGTTATATTATGCTTGTTTGTTTGTTCTGTTGATTAGGTTCCTGTTAAAGGTGAGATCATATGGTATTTGTCTTTCACTTCCTGGCTTATTCTGCTTAGCATAATGCTCTCCAGTTCAGTCCATGCTGTTGTGAGGGGTAGGAGCTCTGTCTTTCTTTCTGCTGCATAGAATTCCATTGTGTAAATGTACCATAGTTTCTTGATCCATTCATTTACTGATGGGCACCTAGGTTGCTCCCAACACTTGGCTATTGTAAATTGTACTGCTATGAACATTTGGGTTCTTTTGGATTGGTGTTTCAGAGTTCTTAGGATATAATCCTAGCAGTGGAATTACTGGGTCAAAAGGTAGGTCCATTTTTAGTTTTCTTAGAAAATTCCATACTGCTTTCCATAGTGGTTGTACTAGTCTGTAGTCCCACCAACAGTGCACTAGGGTCCCCTTTTCTCCACAACCTCTCCAACACTTGTTGTTTGTTGTTTTACTTATGATGGTCATTCTGACAGATGTGAAGTGGTATCTCATTGTGGTTTTAATTTGCATCTCTCTGATAGCTAGTGATATCGAGCATCTTCTCATGTGTTTCTGGATCTTCTGTATGTCCTCCTTGGAGAAGTGTCTGTTCAAGTCTTTTTAAGACATGGGACTCATTGGTGAGAATATATGGCAAAGCATTGCTCTATCAGGTTTCAGACCTTTAATTTTTAAAAATTTCAGGCCATGTTTTAGGTAGTATGCTTTATCAATTTAAATTATAAAACACATTAATTGACTTATTGCTGATCTAAACATGTATAGTTTAAATAATAATGAGCATAGTTGTATATCTAATTGAGAGGAGTTAAAAATTAATTTGTACATTCTTACAGGCCTGTTGATTTCAATCTGTGGTTCAGGATCTATTTTTAAGCCAAAAAAAAAAAACCTATTCAAAGTAGTTAAAAGTGCTATTCTGAATCCCATCCCTAAGAAAGAGCAACTTCACAAAGTATTAAAATGAAAACAGGGGGTTACTCTTACAAATTGAGCATGGGTAATGAATGGAAGAAGGCCAAACAAGATTAGTATGTTTTTAGGGAGATAGAGATCATTCTTTTTTTTTTATTGGTATTGTGGAACTCACTAAGTTTGCTCACAAAAGTGACAAGTTCTTAGTACAATTCCACTTCTTTTTCATTACTTTTCCATTCCTATATGTAGAGTGTGCATCTCTGAATTGGATTCCATGAATATGAAATAAATGGCATCATGACCTACTTACTTCCTTAAATCAGAAATCTGCATATCACCCTTTGCTAGATTTTTCCTCTTATTTCCAATATTAAGTTAATCGTCACTGTTTCATGAATCTCCCTCCCAAATATATTAGTGACATTTTTGCATTTACCTCCATTCTCACCACTACTGCCAAAGCTGGACCATGACCATCCAGTTTTACTCATGTGCTATCTGATGATTTGGTCTCCACAGATATAAACACACTCACGCTTCAAACCATTCTCTACTCAGCAATCAGTGTGGTTTTACAAAACTGTAAACCTAATTCAGATATTGCACCTGCCCACAGAAACTTCAGTGGCACCCATCAACATACCCAGCATTTTCAATCCATCTTCCAACCTGTTTCTACACTGTCCTAATCTCTTATACTTTTTCATCATCCTTGTCAGACTCCCAATTAATTCAGTATATGCTTAATGATAATTTTAATAAATGTCTTTCTAGTTCTGTAATTGTTAAGCCAAATCATCTGATTTAAAATGCTGTCTGGACTGCACACAAGTTTTACATGCTTGGGATCTGCTTAAATTCTCTAAAACTCAGTTTTTTCTTCTACAGAAGAAGGATATGGTCATTCTTAATATAGAAGTGATCAGTTACTTAAACTATCATAATGTTGGAAGAATTCTTTGATGCTAGGCACATGGGCAAAAATTGTCATTAAGTCCGTAAGTGCCCACTATCAATTACTACACTATAAGTTGCTAGAGTGCATTTTACATCAATGAGTAAATAAGTGAAATGACTTATTTATTAGATGGCTCTACTAACTTGTCAAAAGATTTCAGTTGACAAGAACAGACGTCGTAGGAGCTAGTTTAAGCAGAAATGAGTTATTACTAGATGTTAAATGACATAGAATCATTGAAAAAGTGGAAGAAGTAGACTAGTTTATGGTTTTAAAAAGTTACTCTTAAAGCCAGAACACAGAATCTGGACTCCAAGAAGTTTCTGAAGCTTGAATAATCAGGACACTGCTTTTGAAACTTCGAAGTTCCTACTGCAGCTGCTACCTCCTGAACCACACAATTGCTGCCATCATTGGAAGCTGCTGGTATTGGGAAAATTCCATAATCATAAAACAGCCACAGCCAGGGAAGCTGCCCCAATTCACTGAAGTGCAGCTACTGATATAGACTCCAAAGCTATTTTGCACCTACTGCAGTCTTCACCCACAGAATGAATACTCTGTATCCACAGAGCTACTGAATGGTCAGTGGGGACTCTATTTCACTCCTGCCTTCCAAACTCAGGTGGCAAAATCTAAATCACATCCAGAATTACAATGAAGAGGGCTGTAAAAAATTGGATATCCTAGATGAGAGTGTGGGATTTTTTTTTTATTAGTGGGTGAATGTGTTTGAATTGTACAGAGTCTGAAAGGTAAATGCAGCTGTATAGATAGCGAAAGTTATGGAATGTGTAAATAAACACTGGTTGCTCTCCAATAATAATTCTCTCTTTCTATAGTAATGACTCCCTCTTTTAGAAGCAAGATACATGGCTTCCCAGAAAATTAAAGAAGAAGAAGAAGAAGAAGAAGAAGAAGAAGAAGAAGAAGAAGAAGAAGAAGAAGAAGAAGAAGAAGAAGAAGAAGAAGAAGATTTATCGCACCCTCTTGCAGTTAGAGATACACCTAAGATCACATTATGATGTGAGAAAAAATAAAATCTGTGACTTATAGGCAATGTTTTTAACCTGAGGGGATTTTACTTCTTTCCTGACAGTAAAAATGTTCGTGGAATGATAAGCCATTTTTAACTATGCATAGATGACAATAATACTCCAGGCAAGGTGGAAAAGCAAGTTGGAAAGAATCTGGATTCCTGATATCAAGGACCCAACTCTACTTGGTCTAAACTATTAGGTGAGATCAAAAATAGACTCACATTTTAAGTCACTGTTATTTGGGATCTCCAGAACAACAGCTCAATCTACAATCTCATTAATAAGGCTGACAGTACACTGGTGTTGTTGCAAGTGAACGGCGTAACTTCAGACTACTCAGGATAGTTCAAAAATATCCATATGTTCTAACTATACCAAAACCTTGTCTAGGTCTGTAGTATTCTAATTTACTAACATATTTTTCTGTACACTGACTTCAAATGTCTGACTTCCATTAGAAGTCTCTTGGGCTTCCTTGTGAAACAACTGATTTCAAGAATATGTCTGTTCTCACAGAGAGGATTTTACCAGTTGCAAATTCCTAATTTTGAGCTTTCACACTATCGGACTCTACCTTTCTTATCTCATGCTTAGTAATTGGAGAGCATTTGAAATGATTATAGGTTATTCTACTTGCCATAATCCCCGATGGTAAGAAGTTATGCTTCTCCATTACTTTTGTTTCCTTGTATCAGAAAGCAGCTCAATAAGAGTAACTGAAGGTGGTGACAGAAGAAGCCAGAAATAATCTTAAGGAATAGTAAATTTGTCTAATTCTAACGGAAAAACCCAATGGGACTTCTATAATTATGCCTTTATAAAATAAAACACAGACTTTATATAAGTAATAAAGATAGTAATCTGGCTTCCACATTCTGCCTTTGCTTTATTACTTAATTGCTTCTGAAACAAGTTGGAGGGAGAAGAGGGAATTATTTAATCATTCCAAGGCACTAACAACCCTTTCCTTTCTTCCATCTTCATTTACGCTCTCCACCTCATAACTTTTGCTCTTTGGCTTTTTTAATCACACCCCACTCCACTGTACCCACCTCACTCCAATCCTGTCCTTTTCCATGCCTTGGAGGTTTGCCGCACAGGCCAAATGTACAGGCTACAGCTCCTGTGAGTGGTCAACTTTATAAAGCCTGGTGATTCCTGAACCAGGACATGCAGGGTGCAGAGAAGATTTCCTTAAAACCAAGTCCAGAGGGAATGAGGGACAAGCTTCCAAGAGTCCTCTTTCCATGAAAGCACACAGTATGTGCTTAATTTCTCTAACAATTAATTCTGAGAGCACATGTGAAACGCTGTCTACCACAGAGGCTCCTTAGAGCCTCAGTGCCCAGGGTTCTTCTTTTGGGCTGATAAGTTAGGTGCTCTGCCCATGGCACACACCGAAATTCCAGACTCTCAGAAAGGAAGCAGGCATTCAGCATAAACCACAATGCACAGTTTAGGCACCGTGAGCCACTCTACAATTCTGAAACTGGTGGGCCTTCTTCCCAAATTCAAGTTTAGGTGTAGTGAAGAGTAAACTTCATACGTAGCATTTCTAAGAAAAGCTGTCTCAGATTGTTATGTTAACTCTTCTCCACAATAGGCTTTTTGTAGTTCAGAGAGACCCACTTACAAGCTCTTGATCATAATTATTTAATAAGCACTTAATATCCTAGTACTGTGTTAGGTATAATAGCAAAACAAAGACATTGAAAGACATTGTTTCATCATCTAAGACAAAATAAACCTTGATCATATAAAAAGCAGAAGAACATACAAACGAACAATCATTTACATAACCAAATTTACCTTCATTACTCCCACAATCTAATTAAAATTACATTTGCTTTATCAGTTATTAAAAGTCTCCATGAATTTAAGTCACTGTGCCTTCATGCATCCTCTAGGTTCCTGGATACTCATAGTGCACTCTCTTTAAATTTTTCTTTATAGAGACTCCATAATGAATTAATGAGTTTACATTTATAGTCCATTCCTGAACACTAACTACTTCCGTGATTTGGGGTGATAATAACAACCAATTAGTGATCATGTGTGCTTTGGAAACATTATTTTTTATCTCTACAGAAACCCTGTGAGATATATATGCTGTTATCCCTTTGGCAACAAAGAAATTAAGGCCCAGAGAAGTAATTTGACCAAGCTCATCCAGCATACAAATATCAAAGCAATGAGTTGATCCAGGTGTGAGTCTAAAGTGAATACTTCAGTAATTATGATTTTGGTTTCTTCACCTAAAAAGAGAGCATTAACGCCTATCTTCTGGGGACAGGGGGTTGATAAAAATAAAAGGACATTTAATGCAATATGCCTAACAAGGGCCTTTGGCATATATTACAACATCAGTAAAGAATGGTAATTGTCATTGGTCTGCTCCATAGTCACTGTCAGCAACTATTATTCAAACCAGTTTTCTCATACAGAGTCACCAGGTGTCCTCCTCAGGAGAGTGAAAATAGTTTGCAGAATGTTGAGGCAGTAGGATCATCTTCAAGAATCATTCTCTATCACCAGGTTAATAATTTGAGTAGAAGAATATTAGACTGTGATTTTGAAGAGGACACTGGTAATTTATTCCTTATTTTCCCCAAATCTAAACAAGTAAAATTTAAACAGGGAAGAGACAAAAATGAGATCTAAAAATGAACTGTGACTAAAGTTCAACTCTGGTAGAGACTATGCACCAAACAGAGATCATCTCCAATACTAGTGAACATTTGTTTGAGGGCTCGATTAGCAGAAGAGTCTAGATAAAAAACCAACTTCATTTTTATCTCTTTTGGATTTTGAATAACAAAAACATAGGAAACTATTTAAAGGATTCATGTTATTCCCAAGCTATGTGTCACAATCTGGCTCCCTACAAAAGCAGTCTCATAAACACACATCTTTGAAAGCAGTTATAAAACTATCTCTTGTACAAGTATCCATATGCTGGACATAAAATCCCACATGTCTGTAAGGATTTAATATTCTCCAAAAACATCCTTGGAATCTACATAGACAAGAAATAATTACATCCTAGATCTAATCAGTATAGATTTTTACATAGATTTTTGTTGACTTGCTATATACAAGAATTTAAATATGTAGGCTTGCATGTTCATATCCTAATAAATGGCATTTGATAATTGTGGAGCTAAAAACAAGTAATTCTTCTAAATGCCCACTTGATTAGTAGCCCAAAGAATCAAGATAAATAAAGGAGGCAGATAGCTCTTAAAATTTCCAATTATTGTCACGGCAGCATGAGGCTTTCTTCACAAAATCCATCATTATCCCAGTTAATGACTGGGTGAGTAAGAGCAAGACAACTCTCATCATGGTCAGGAAATTCAGCACATTAACCAAGAAACTCACCATTAATCCCAGGTAACATAGTCTAGTTCTCAGAGGGCCATTGCTCATGCAATCTTCTCTTCAAAAATAAATGCAGTTCACATTGCTAAATATTTCATAATTAAGAAATAATGGTGCATAAAAGCCTGGCTAAGAGTAATGTGATTCAATGTTTCTTTCCTTAATACAGTGTCTCATATCCCTAGTTGTGTACCTGACGTAAAACAACGACTTTTGGATCATAGACGTTTAGCTATTTCTTATAAACTACTAATTATCCATCCACCATCTGAACTGACTGTAAATTATGTTAGAACAACAACAGATGTTTTGTCAAAGTCACTAGTGATATTAAAAGTAATTATATATTTCTAGTTTTTAGAAATATGAATAAAAGTATGATAAATGTGCATTTAAATGCAATCCCTGGAGACGTAAATACTTGGGCTAGTGGATACAAATATTTGCAATTAATACTCTGGTTGGGAAAAATTTAATAAGAAAATGGAATGTTATATTCTAAAGAAAAAGGTTTTATGGATGGGCTAAATATCTAACAATAGTTTTTCATATTCCTATTTTAAAGGAAAAATACGTAGCTCTTAAAAATAATACTGTAACTGTAGGCTAATTGGCTTAGGAAGATGTTTGCAGTGTATCATTAACTGAGAATTTAGTTTAAAGACTATACATAATTAGAGTTATATAGGGAGAAATAAAAACATGTAAAGTATAAGGAGTATGCATGATATGAGAGAGAAGGAGGCAGGTAGGGAGAGAGGGAGCGGGGAGAGAGAACTGAAAGAGAGAGAAAGAAAAAGAGAGGAGAGAGAATGAGAAATGAACACCATCTGGAAGAATTGTAAATCAAGGAATACGCATCTCACAGTGTTCATTTCTGGAGTTAGGGAAGGAATTATGTGTTGTTGTTTTTTGCTGTTTATTATGGCTTCTCTCTTTATAATTTCATTGCAATAAACATGCATTGTTTTTTATGTATATGTATGTAGGTACCTATATATATTTTTAATTATGTTTATATTTCTGAGCTCAATCAGTGTTCTCTGTTATCCTAGTAACATGAAACATCTAACAAGAATGAGTCCCAGAGGAAGCAATCCATGCAAATGTAAGCTTTCCACTCTAAGATCTATTATTTATTTTCTATGAATTCCTCCCATGGCCTACTCAGTGCTGTGTGCCAAGGACACTCAAAATCAATGTTATATATTGACAGGGCTGAACATGACACTACTGATTGTCATAAACACTCAACAAAGAGTTATAAAGTCAACAAGCCACATCTCAACAGAGGCAATAGCTTGAAAACATTATGGTGTGGCCAGGCTGGATTCACAGAGTGTAGTCTTGGGTCCTCTCTAGAGCCATGTACTCTCAGACTCATCGGGGGATAAT
Organism: Anoura caudifer; assembly: GCA_004027475.1. Lineage (NCBI taxonomy): Eukaryota > Metazoa > Chordata > Mammalia > Chiroptera > Phyllostomidae > Anoura > Anoura caudifer. Next base: position 51,719 of record PVKU01007406.1, read on the forward strand.
AGTTGGAAGATGGAAGAGAACAGTGCCCTAATCCATTCATTCTGCCAATGTTGAATTACTCCCTCAGGTTCATAATCAAGTGTAATGTCCGGTATTGCGTTCATGTATTACTCAGAGAGTCCAATATCCTGCTGTTTAGTCTAACTACAAAATTACTAAACATGCAGACAGCCAGGCCTATAATTAGTAACGCAGTGGATCAGAGCACACCATCAGAATGATGTTTATTGAGATGCCCTGTGGCATGTGCTTGCAATAATGAAATACACTTTTTATCAGCATAAAAATAACTTCAAAAATATCTTTTTAATTCTAGAATTGAGAAAGGTAGGTAACAGTGTGACCAGAGTTCTCTGAAATTTCTGATACGCATCAAATGCGCTAATGTATAGAAAGTATTGCATCTGTTTCTAGAGTGTAGCATGGGTCTGAATAAAGAATTATTAGTGGTAGTATTATATTACCTGTTGATAACAGTGATTATTAATTATTTATTTATCTAAGTGCCTTTCAAGTAGGTAATCATCTTTGTCAAACCACTTGATTTCAATCAAATTCTGAACATCTAGGTTTTTCATTTTCCCATCATTCTTTTATAGGAAAGAGAGATTAATTGGAAGATTTATCCAAAACTCACACAGAGAGCCAGAAGCAGCTCTAATACCTATGCTGATTTCTTTTTTTTTTCTCATCAGTGATGCCTGAATGTCACTCCAAAAGGTAATAACCCTATTTGGGAAAGAGTCCCAAAGTTGAAGCAGCAACTTGATAGCCAAACTAAATGCCACCCCATTTATGGTGGCAGCATAGCAACTATTTGATGGCTATTGCCTTGAATCCTTAGTGTCTTTGAACCTGTTTTATTTGTTTTTTCTCTCTCACTCCTCCACCACAAACACTTGAAGGTAGAGTATGTGTCGTACTTGCTCTGTTGTGCTGCTTTTAGATAATTTCTCTTTAGCCTCCCCTAAAAGCACTGGGTCCTTTGAACAGCATTTACATGACCACACTGACAAAAAGAAAAAATGCTTCTCTGTCCATTTCCTCCATTCTCTCCCTAGAGAAATCTATTAATGGGGTCTTGCTGCATCCATTCTGGCATTGTTATGGCCAATTCACTGGACAGCACTCAGTGAGATCTTTTTAAATCTATACTTGATTATGTTGTACTTATGCTCCAAAACTTTATTAGTTTACCACCTCTTTCAGGAAAAAAAAATACAAAATCATTTTTTAAAATCCAAGTCATTGGATCTTACTCTCATCCTTCTACTTCAAAAGCACCTTCTCTTATTTACCATAAATCAACTATAAAACTCAAATGTCTATAAATGTATTTACCTGCTATCGATGTTTCAACTTTTATCAAAAACTTACTAAATATAGCACACTGCATTAACTATTAGGGACAAAAAGATAAAAAAAAGAAATGATATTGACCTTATGGAATTAACATCCTAGTGGTCACTCAATCAACTCTCACTCTAATTGACCTTGTGACATATCTAGGGGCACAAGAGCTTCAATAAATATGCAAAGCACAGAATTATTTTTTAAAAAATTAGATGATTAATATTCCTTCCCATTTTATGGTTCTTCGCCTTATTACCCCAGGCCATTTACATCAAGAATGATAATATGATTCAAATACCATCAAATCTTGAGAAAATCCTTTCCTTTCAAAGGAAAAAAAAGTACTCATGCAACAAATAAGCATGAAGTAATCCAGAAGCAGATACAAAGACCACTTCAGAGCCATCAATCCCATCAGAAAAGCCAGGAGACAAGTCATCAGTCAGACTTTAATCAGCAGCAACGGATGAGACAAGAATGGGGAGCATTCTAGGAGTAATCTTCAAGATTATATGACTTTTCCAAGATCATTTGTCTCATCAGCAATGTAGTCCATGTTCTACTGTGTTTATAATGAACATTTTTAAGGGGGATAAAAAGATTACAGGGAAGAAGAAAGAGAAGACAGAACAAAGGGTTGGGGAAAAGAAATAAGAGAGACCTGGAGACAATTTCTGACCACTTTGCTTGCCTGGAACATATAATATGAGTGTAACGGGGAAGAGGGAGGTAAACCAGGGAGGGGTTTTAGAGAGACGCTGTAGCATCCACATGGGGATTTGGACTCTATTCAGGGGCAAAAGGAAGCCATTAAAAGCTTTTATCTAGAGGAATGATGTATTCCAGTCAGTGTGTGTGAGGATAACCATGGCTGCAGCAAGAAGAATACAGGTGATGGAACATGACTACAGTTTCCAGGATGGTTTTATTCTTATACCTTATGGGGTCTTCAAAGTTGCAAAAACAGGACAAACATAAAGGGCAAGTTCCAAGTTGCTAACCTTTGAGGCATAATGAGTTTTTCCCCCTAAAGAACCGGATAGGTTATGTGGCCAAACACTGGACAGATCCTCTCAGAAGCCTCCTGCAGGCCCAGAAAGTATAGAGGGAGAACTATGCTCACTCAGGTGTTCCAGGAGTCATGTTGTGATTTATTTTCACCCTATTTAACATGCCAAGATTTATTGAAGTATCCTAAATGCCACTGGGGAAGACAGAACATCCTACACAGGAAGGAAAACTGGGCTAGGAAATTGTAGCAGGCTTGTGTTTGAGTTCTAATATATTGAATAACCTCTGTTCTTCCCACAGACTGTGTCCTTTGAATGCTTGATTGTGTCAATCCAATGGGCCCAGTATACAAACTAAGTATCCTAAAGATGAATTAGACAAAAATGTCACCATCATAGTATCATGCACCTTGGTGACTAAGGGTAGACCTTTGAACACCACCATGGTATGAACAGTGTTTTACTGTGTGAAGTTTGAGAGATCTCTCAAGATGCAGCTGCCACCCCCGGTGTAGGTGGTGTAGCCCAGTGGATTGAGTGCTGGCCTATGAACCAAAGAGTTACCGGTTTGATTTGCAGTCTAGGGCGCATGCCTGGTGGGTGTGCGAGAGGCAACCACACATTGATTTTTCTCTCTCTCTCTTTCTCCCTCCCTTTCCCTCTCTAAAAATAAATAAATAAATCCTCTAAAAAACAAAATAAAATATGTAGCTGCCAAACTGTAGTTCTTCCTGTGATAGGCTACCACAGCTGTTCTTGTTTCCCCAACATTCCTGAAAACACAACAGGCTCTAGAAGTGATGATGAAGGTAAATGAAGTGAGCCTTGATTCAGGATGTGTATACCACATGGGGCTACTTCTCTGCTTCCCCGCCTTCCCTTAAAAAAAAAAATTCTACTTGGGAGGGACAAGCATGTGATGATGACAATGTCTTCAATGTTTCTAGAGAAAATTACTGTTGTCATTCTGCATGTAACATCTCTGATTGTTTCTCAATTCTTCTATCGGCCAGGTATTCCATAACCCTTCAGATTATTTCCATTTTAAAGTTATAGCATGGAACTCTTTGATGGTTCTTTTTATAGGTAAAGGTGTTCTTAACCTACAAAATAATAGACAGCATAGCTCAGGTGGATTGCACTCTGGAAAATTATTAACTTGTACAAAACATATTGAAATCCATTCCTAAATCCCTGGGACTATACATTTTGGGACTAAACATTTCAGTGCCAAACATTTACATCAATTAACCTTCTGTGAGTCTCTAATAAAACTGTTTGGGAATCTTTGTTTGTGCCCTAGTGACTGAAGAAACTAAATTTAATAAAAGACCTGATATTGGTATAAAACCCATAGGGCAAAACCTATAAATTGAATTAAACATACCAAATTTCTCTTCATTGAAAAGGTAATGTTGATAGTATTCTCTACTCTCTCCTTTACAGAAAGAAGAAACATTCGTTACTCTCATTAGGGTGAATCTAAGGAAGTCTAAGTATGAAATGTTTATTTTGCTTATTCCATGTTTCCTTTCATAGGTAATACAAATTGATTCATTCCTGTAACCCGTATTTCTAGTCAATTACACTCTCCAGTACTCTCGCCTTTTGGCTGAATGTACACAGGAGAATAATAACTGTTTTTGGAAAAAGAAAAATTAAATACCTCCCATTGAGGTTTGTTTTTCAAAATTCACTAAAAAGTAACTAATTACTTATGTCATCTGCAAATTCTTATAGAAATATATTGTCTCTAACGAACCACAGGAACTTGTAACTAAAATATCACTTTTATACTCATTAAAACATCATAATGCAAACAATAAAAGCAGAGCCACCTACTTGGGATTTTTGAGAACTGGGTTTTGGGGTGTGTTGTTTTTTTTGGGGGGTTGCTGTAATAGTAAATGATCTCAGGAATAAGCTCCTATATTTGGGTTGGTCATCTCTTTTCTCCCTTCCTCTAACATTTTTAGATTGTATGCAATGCATCTAACCAAAGGGCAGAGGAAATAAACTCACTGGACTTAAACAACCCTGTGCTTATTTCCCAGATCTCCAGTATAGCATATAAGATAATTGTCCTGCCACATAAGTGAAGGCCCAGGAACAAAGAAGGCTGATATTTCTAAATTCCTAAGCTTGCTGCCTGAAGCTTGAGTAAAAAGAAAACTCAAAGTATGTTACAATAAAGGTGCTGATGACTTGTCAAATATAACTGGAATTTTGCAGAATTCTGTTCAACTGAAGGTTAATTTAAAAGGAAACCATATCAAAGGTAAGGCATAAAAGAAAAGAAGGTATAATACTTGATAATAATGATGTTTATGAAAGTTGAAAAATAAATTATTGAATATATATATATATATATATATCCCACAGCCCGATCTGAATCACAAGTTCCTTGAGTATGGCCTATTCCTATGATTATTATCCCATTCTTTTATCCATTTAATATACTACCTGGGGAATAGCAATTAGTCTGTAAAATATCATTTTTCTTAATATTGGTAAAAATATCTTACATCCTAGGAAAAAATTACCAGTGACATAATCTTCACAGATGTAGAAACTGTTTCAGAGTAGCTCCTCAATTTCTCAAGGTCAAATAATAGTCTATCATAGATCAGGGACTAGAATCAGGGTTCTCCATCCTTCAATCCAGTGCTGTTTCTATTGCAGCCTATCAAATCTCATCAACCTTTATGAAATAATTTCACTGGGCATCATAATGTCATTATGCATAATATAAATATTATGGCTTCAACAAACATCCTTTGAGGCCGTACAACATGCCAGCTGCTATGATGTAGGAGTGAGTAAGACAAACATCCCTCCTTAAAGAAGCTCACAGTCTGGTAGAAATGACAAGCCTATAAATAATGGCTTTCCATTGCCTAAGGGATAAAGTAATGTTCCTTAACACAGAATAAAAGAATAGCCAAAACAATCCTTAAAAAAAAAGCAAAGTTAGAGGATTTAACTCTTCCACTTTCAAAATCTGATACGAAGCTATGGTAATCAACTGTACAAGAACAACAATTAAATTTTTTTTAAAAAGACAGTGTGATATTGCATAAGGATAGACATAACTCAAGGCAAGGAATTAAGAGTTCAGAAATAAATCTTTATATTTATGGTCAATTGATTTTTGAGGATTTGCTAAAGCATTTTAATACGGAAAAAATACTTATTACCACAAATGGTGTTGGTACAATTGGGTGCCACATTCAAAAGATGAATTTAGACCCTTACTTCAAACTACATATAGATATTAATTTAAAATGGATTGTAGAGCTAAACATAAATGCTAAAATGCAAACAACTCTAGAAGAAAACATAGAAACAAATCCTTGTGTTGTTGGGTCAGGCTAAGATTTCTTAGATCTGAAATCAAGAGCACAAGCAATACAAGAAAACTTTGAAAACTTAAAAGCCATCAAAATTAGTAACTTTTGCACTTCAGAAGATAACAAGATAGTAAAAAGACAGGCCATAGATTGGGAGACAATATATGCAAATCACACATCCAACAAGAGGCTTATATGCAGAATATGTAAACATATCTTTCGACTTGATAAGAAGTCAAATTACCCAATTAAAAACTGGACAGTGGATTTGAGTCAAAGATATACAAATGGCTGGTAAGCACAGGAAAATACTCTCAACATCATTAAATTATTAGAGAATGCAAATTTAAACTACAATGAGATGCAACTTTAATGCCCACTAAGATGGCTATAATCAAAAATCAGATAAAATATATTGTCAAGGTTGGGGAGAAATCTGAACCCTCAATATACATGTTCTATACATATTAGAACACATTAAAAACAGAAAACATTAGAACAGAAAACACGGGTGTGCATTATATAGAGGAACTAGGCCTCAAAGTCCTTTCTTGGCAACACAATAGTTTACATAATATTTCCCCTTTTCTTTGGATAATGTAGTTGCTCTTGTGAGTACGAATTAAAGTTTTTAATTTTTCTGTGGCATTTCTTGGTGCCTTCTGCCTCCTCCTTCATCCCTTTCCAATTCCCACAAAAAGATATTTTTAGTCATGCCGTTACCTTGTCCTTCTCTGCTACGTAATTGGAGAAAATTATGTTAGAAAATGATGAGATTGGGATTCAGAGTGAAATGTATGTACTAATGGATTTCAACCACTGAAAAATAGCTTCATGCTCTCACTGTGCTCTTTTCAGGCAAGTCCATGTAATCACAAATCAAGCAATTTAAACAATTATGAATTGGAAGACATTGTCATAATAGAAGTGGTTTACATATATATGATATAGAAAAATAACAGAGGCTTTATTGGGAAACAGAAACAATTAAACTACAAATTAAACTAAAAGCAAATCCACATTGTCTGGACTCAGGGTCACAAGTTCAAGGCCCTCAAGGGCATTGAGCTGCAACTTAATCAAGTGACAAACCCAAAATATTAGCAAGTCTACTCTACTAGCTCAAAACATCTCCTATTTTATATTGTACCTTTACCCTGTTGCCTAAAAATTTATATTTAAAAGTGTATAATGGCACAAAGAAAGACCTTATTAATCATCAAGCTCAACATGCGCATTTTATAGCTAAGAAAACTGAGCCCAGGGAGGCGGGTTGCTAAAAGGGTCCAACAGCTCTTTGAGAATAATGAGGACAGGGGAGGGCATCCTTTCTCCAGCTTTGGGGTGTGCTTTATTTTCTCCTCCAACATTGCCTATTTCTTCAAGATTGGCCCTTGAGAGTATGGCCTTTAATTCCTCCTCCCCCGCAATAGGGCATATCAAAGACAAAAAGCAGTGCCCTCTTCTCCTTGGGGAAAATCTCGCCCAGAGCCTTGCAGTTTATCTTTCCAAGGTTTCTTCTTAACACACCTGTTTTCTTTATTGCTGCAAGGTAACTCAAATATACCAGTCCTATGCACCCATCTCTATTTAACTGGTTAGCTCTGGAGTTAGACCCTCCAGCTGAAACCTGGCTCTAACTCAAAACCTGAGGGAGGTATGACTTGCTTTGCAATCTCTCTGATCTCCAGCTTCCCTATCAACAAGATGAAGACAGTAATAAATAGTGCTTTCTGTATGTGGTGATTGGGAGGATTAACTGATTTTTTATAAAGCACAGAAGGCGTGCTTAATAATAACAATAGCTACTTTTTTTGAGAACTGAGGACGTTAAGTTATTCACACATGGTATCTACAGCTTTCTACGTGCACAATGCTGTGCTCGAATGTTTCATTATTACTTTTTGCATGTTTCATTAACCCATTGCATAAAATATCTCTTCACAGTGCTGCATGTCAATATCTCATCTCTTCTTGACTCTTAAGTCACTTGATGTGAATCCAAATATTGGGAAGGGTTCAATACTGAATATACAAGGTCAAGACTATTTCACTGTTGTTGTTGTTGCTGCCGATGTTGTTGTTTATTTTTTTAAAGAAGAGTCATTTTTTTTTCCTGAGCATTTTAAGTACTTACTGTGTTCTCTCCCAGTGGTCCTAAAATGTTAGCAAGCATCAGAATGATCCGGAAAGCTTGTTAAAACACATTAATGACACTCACCCCCAGGGTTCCTGATTCAGTATATCTGTGTTAGGACTCAAGAAAATGCCTTTCTAAAAAAGTTCTCAGAGACACAGTTGCTGATGATTTAGGACGATGAGAACAACTGCGCTAGGTGTTATACTAATAAATTTATGTTTTAACTCATTTAAACCTCATCACCAATATAGGCAGAAGGCATTATTATTATCCACATTCTAGAAATGAAGGAATCAAGGAGCTGATAATGTAAATTATTGGACCAAAGTTGCACAGCTAGTAAGAGTTGGCGTCATGATCTGAGCTGACAAATCGTTTCCAGAGCCCGTATACACTCTTCACAATGCCTCTACTCTGCCTCCTTGCAGCTGTTTAAGTAATGAAACTAATCATTAACCGCCTGATATGGTCGTTGTGCGGTCCCAGGGAAATATAAAAGGCGGATGCACACAGCAGTGTGCCTGACCCTGGGAGGGACTCATCAACGATGCTTTCTGTCAACACTCTCTCTGTGCTGCCACTTTCTTTAGGTTTTGCTCTATCCTATCAAAATCTGATTGTCTCGTTCATATTTAGTAAAGAAGAAAAAAGGCAATACAAATACATGCATGTGTCTGGGCATTTGAAATGGGGACAGAGGGATGAAAGTCCAGTGCCCCCATTTCTTCTCCTTAAAGTTTTGAAATGTTAAATTACAGAGAGGTTGCTCCATTGTGCTTGGCACTAAGGAACTTGAAGTGACTATAGAACTACTGTGGCATACACATGACTTTAACTTAGAAGCACAACTACAGCAGCCTTTTCTTGTGTGGATCGTGCATATCTGATTCAGTACAAATATAGCTCATCAGTATCCTTGTACAATCTATGTGCCATGATCCATTTTGTAGAAAATTTCTCTGCCCATAACAAATCCTAGGAGTGTGCCCAAATTCAGTGTTAGCCCATCTGGCATCGGATACAAAATTTCTCATAGCAGAAGATTTCTCTAGTAGAAGAGACTTGGTAACAAGCAAGTTGAGAGATGATAAGCAAGAGAGGAGGTTGAAAGTACTAGATATACTATGCTTATTATCTCTTTTTATGCCCAATGAACTTTGTGTGTGTGTGTGTGTGTGTGTGTGTGTGTGTGTAGTAGAAGTTCATTGGACAAGGTTAAATCATCACATTAACTATTTGGGAAGTAAATGAATCCAGGATGCCAACAGCCAAGAGCCGTCATGGTCCTGCCAACTCTTTGGTAAGCTAATGTATCAAGATGTCACCTCTGCATCTGATGAGGTAAGTTCTTCACATCCTGACATTGATTTCTCAATGACAGAAACAAGTTGAGGCTTGCTGACCAGTGTCTAATCTCAGCATCTTCCGGAGAGCAGCACTGTGGCAGAAATTGGCATCTCCTTGACAGACCCACACAAGAAGGCTGAGAGCTGGATGAACTAGGAGAGCGTGTTCATTTCTCACCTTAGATGCTGTCTCTCAGGTGGGCAGGGAAGCCTGGAATTGTTTACAGGAAGGTTGCTGACTTTTAATCTCTTTCCCTGTCAATCTGTTGCTGTATTCCATAATTAAATCAAGGATGTTAGAGTAATAGCTTTGGATCAAAGTGATGGGCATAGAGCAAACCCTTTTCTTGTCTCTGAAATTTTGTAAAAAAATACACTGTTGTTTCTCTCTGGAATGACAGGGAACCTATTCTGTTTTTATACTTTAACTCATATTGTTGTTCCTTCCTGACTTTCACACATTACATGCATCTATTGTAAAAGTCTGGTTTTTGCGATAGTCATTCCCGGGAATTAATGCATGGGCACTGATTTTTCTAAATCCAAATAAAAAGAGAGCCAAGGTACATTCAGCTTACTTGGGATGGTTATGAGTTGTCACTGCACTCTCATTTCCACTAACAGGAACAGAAAGACACAGATGTGAGTATGTGTGTGTGCATATATTTTTAATGTGCATATGTGAATTAGCATACGTTGGGATATAGTACACAAACACAAAATTAAAAGGCAAACGAGTGCATTTTCTGAAGGCTTTATTAGCCCATAGGCTCTGTCATATTATATTTTAAAATTTTGTAAACACTATCTAATCATGCTAATGATTTCAGAATTAATGAATATGTGTGTTTGGTGAAACATAGGGAAACAGGAGATGCAGGGGTGATGTCACCTTATAAAAATCAGTCTTTTTGTAGGTTATGAATAGATTAATTTAAATTTGTCCTCAGTTCATGAGCCAAGAACACAAGCAAAAATGTCAATTGCACCAGGGCATCAGGCCCATTGTAAAGCCCCCTAATAAATATGAATAAGATGACTTTACTTATTTATTTTTCTCCTGCTGCTGCTGTTTGGGAAGATGACAGCCTAATCACGTCTGCCCAGCACAGGGCTGCGCGTTTACATTAAGCGGCATGTGTTCCGTCATTACTGCATGATTTGGAGAGATAATGGTTTTGTCTAAACTATACCACAGTCAGAAACCATTTCTAAAAGCCACTCAGCAATTCACAAAGGGTGAGATTTTCTTCATCTTTCACATTTTGCTGGAGGTTTCAACGTCAGTTGTAGTCTGAATTACTAGCCTAATAACCAAGGCCTTTCAGCCTGTGTCCTGCTCCTGGCTTTGTCTGTCTTCTTCCCAGTAATGTGATCCGTGTTCTCAAATCACGATTTTTTAACCTGAGCCTTGTCTCCTTTTCTTGTAGATGTTACTGATGCTGTTTGCCTGCCTTCCAGGTTCATTTTCTAAGCTAGAGAGTAGCCTGTTCCCCTTGAGGATCCTCCCATCCCAAAGATGAGCCTGTTCTCCTCTCTGACTCTTCTCACCCTTCTCTTCTTACCATAAAGATCTAATACTCGTCCAGCAATGTTCTAAGATGTGACAATGTCCACAAGTTTCTATCTCTTCATTGCAGTAGTTATCCCTACTGCAATGTGACTTTTCAGCTCTTACATCAACAAATGAAATTGTACTATCTCATCATGGGAGTCTGGGTTGGCTACAGGTTTTGCTTCAGTCAATAGAAAACCAAGAAAATGAGTTTGAAGAATTCTAACACAAGTTCTTAGTCTTCCCTTTTGGAACCCTGACAGCCACCATGTGAATAAACCCATATTTAGCCTGCTGGAGGACGAAATACTTGTGGTCCAAGCATCCCCATTAGTCTAGCTGAAAACAAGCCAGCTCCCCAAAGCAAGGTCATCTAGCTGATCTGCAGTTTACTACTGATGCTCATGTGAGCCCAGTTGAGGCCAGAAGTACTACCCAGCTAATCTCAGCTCAAATTGCTGACCTCAGTATTAAGAACTAAAAACATGGTTTTATATTAAACCACTTAAGTTTTACAGTGGTTTATTGATGCAAATGTTTAACAACACAGCATAATATTAAGTATCACACAACAAAATACTAGGCCAGCTTTAAAATGGCAATGATAATGTTTAAGTAAAATATTGCATATTTTATGTTATAATATTAAGTGAAAATAGTAGAATGTAAATATCAGTCTGTCCACCATGATGGAAATTATGCAAATTATGCATACAAGTAAAAAAGTACATTGCTTTTTAAGGGTGATAGGATTATGCATCTTATTGTCAGTTTAGTTTCCTCTAACATGATTATACTGTATTTTCTAATAACAATATTGGGTAAGGCATAAAGTCAAAAATATTCGTAATTTGTAGGGTGTCTTGCTGTGACGTTATTATATCAGGACACTTCACATACCAACTTTTTTGCTTCCCTTCTCCAATGATGATTAGTATTTAAAAATATGAACAAAGTGGCCTAATAGAAATATTTCAGAAGTGGAAGAAATATTTGTATTTATTAGGCCTTAAAGCAAAATTCACATTAACTTATTTAACTTTCATTATCAGAGTGATAGGATTTAAAATAAAAATGGAGATTTAAATACTCCATGAATCATAAAACCCATTTAATAGTGAAAGATATTGATAACAGCTAAACTCTCATATGCTAAAGGTCGACATTTAAATACTAAAGGTGACTGACCTAAGATAAGGAAGAAATTATTTTGGCAATAATTTTTAAAATTACCACCACTAAAATTCTCATTCCTTTACTAAATGGAGATGTGTACCTCATAAAAGCATTGCCCCAGGAAAATGAAACTGACTTATATGCAAAAACCAAAGGAACTGCAGAGAAATTTCAAAGGCCTGTCCTTGGAAATTCACTGGACCAATATATCTCCCTAATCCACGGGGCTGCTGAAACACAAAGCTGTTTTTCTAGCTGATTGTGCACATTCACTGCACTGAGAGAGATACAGAGCTTGGTTTCCCTCTGGTATTATGAAGGCAATTTGTTTTGACAACTTCCTTGGCCCTTAAAACTTGTCAGGCCTCCAACATGCTGCTGATTGAACTCTGAGCATTCAAAAGCCTCTGTAGTCTGAAGTTAGAAGCAAGGAGGTGGGAAACAAAGTCAAAGACAGCAATGCAAAATTTGTGTTTTGCCCCTTTCTTACAAAAGCCAAGAGCTGAGGACTGAATGTGTTCCTTATGTAGATTTTGGTCAATGTCCATCCCTTTCTCTGCCAGCCATATTTAATGTATTCCTATAATCCTTCACTTTCTGTTATGATGACCAATTCATTCATGTCCCAGTTCATCAACTTAGTTCCACCTTTCCCAGTCTGATAGTCCTTACACCAGTCACAGAGTAGCTTCTGTCTCTTCTCAGAAGGGAAACCAATCTCCCACCTCCGCTTCTTACTTTCTGTCTTCCATATCCAGAACTTCTTCTACTTGGTATGAAGCAGGATACCACCTTTTTGTGAAGCAGACTTCATTGTGATGCCATTGACCTAGTTTGAGGGTTGTTAAAAAATAAACAGCCCTATGGAACTCATCACTCATTGTAAGGGTATTGCCAAGGACATTATTCATTACATCATACAGTGTCCTATTTATGAAGCCTTCTGAAAAATAAATAGAAGTCTCATCTTTATACAAAGAATAGTTGTACTTTCCCTAAGTATTTGTTCTCTGTTTATTTCTTTTGGCCTGTTTATTTACTTATAAGGGTCATTATGAATTGTTTAATCAACACAAACGGTGGTTAACTCCAGGAAAGTGTACAGTTTGTTTTACTCTAACCATTTAGTAGTGTCAGTGGCTCTATGTGTTCTGTATTGTTTATTGTATTTTTTGTTGTTATTTGCTGATCACATTCATATATCTATTAGTTAACATTTATAGAACACTCATTGTGGTCAGGCAGTATTTTAAGTATACTGCATACATTAAGTCATTTTAATCCTACTTTTCAATGTATAAGATAGCTACCATAACTACCTTTGCAGACAGAGAAAAAAAAAATAGCTGCAAAGAGAGTAAGTAGCTACCTTAAGGTCACATACCTAATGAGTAGAGGAGATACTTAAAGAAATTAAATTATTTCTTCAAGAAGACAGAAAGGGGAGTTTGCTACACTTGAGCTAGACATGGGGGGTAATTTCTTTAAAACGAAGGTAATCCCAGTAGGTAAGGAAGTTTGCTGTAACCATTTAGATGACAAAACTGCTGTCCTGTTCCGTAACCTGTTAGAGAATTCCCCAAATTTGTTGCCACCAATAGCTGTCCCTAAGGCCTCAGAGACTAGGTCAGTATTTAGAGTTTACAAATTCAAGGTTTAGGGTTTGGGCACATGCAAATTAGAAGAGAAAGGCACAACCAGAGGCAGTGTTCATGACTTACAGGATTGTGAGCCCTGTCATATTAAGTTTCCCTTGAAAAGGCGATCTCACCTCACTCAGATTAAACACAATTATGCTTAACAGACACCAATTACTGAAATAAATGAGTTTTGTGTAAGTGGGCTAGAGATATTGGTGTTATTTTGTAATGCTGCATTCTAAGTTTTGGCTATTAGAAATCTACCAATGTAGGATTATACAAAAACTTTCCAAAAATATAGTAGTGGCATCTTTTTTCAGAGTTTTAAGAAGATAAATTTTGACATGGCTTCTTTGGGCCCTTTGAACAGACATGAAGTCTTTCTTTTTGTGTTTCTATACAAACAATGGAAACAGGAAGAGAAGGAATCTATTGGAAGACTATGAAGGAACAGACAGAATCAATAGGAGACTGAAAGAAAGTCTAGAAAATTAGCAGAGACCAAAAGAACATTGGTTCAACAACACAGGCCAGTGCTACCTTGGGATACTGGGAGCTGGCACCGGTGTGGCTGCCACTGCTTCCACCATGGATACTGCTGCCAATGCTAAATTTAGTGCTGATTTCCCCTCCTGATTTAAAGGCTTAGTCAAAATCATGAGGTGGACTGAGTTGCCTCATGATAGACAATTCTTAGCAAATACCTGGCCTTTTATGCTTTTGTAATGGAAAAAGGAGCCCTGAATTCATCATACAAAAGGATCCAGAAATGGAACTGCCAAAAAAAATGACAAATGCTCATAAGAAATGACAAGTAAATTCCAGTTATCTTTTCATTCTCTCATCCATTTATTCTTTCAGCCATCCCAGACATCCATCCATCCATTCAACAAATATCTACTGAGTTCCAGGCATGGTATTAAGTACTGGGAGTTAAGCTGGATATCTTTTGATTGCCTTTTCAGATTCAGTCCCCACTGATCTTAGTCACATCTACTCAGACGGCAGATCTTCATGGATGATCTTACCTGGGCCCCAATGCCTCCTAAATTCTGGCTGAGACTGGGCAGTGGGGGGACTGGCACAAAATTGAAAGGAGGAAGGAGAGAGAGCCAAGCATTCGCTCCTCATGCTCCTCTCTGCCTGGCCACTGTGTGGCAGTGGCTATATTACTTTACAAACATGATGGCTCCTATAAGGCTACCTGGCCTCACCTAAAGCTACAGCTCTCAGAGGATTACCGTCTTGGCTCTGTCGGGTCTAAGGATAGTAGCACTTCCTTACTTTTGCTAGCCTGGAGGAGTTTTCCCATCTCCTCTTGGCTACTCTTAATCCAGAAATCTTCATATAGGTCCCCTTTGAAAAATGTCCTTCAGTTACCTTCATTAGAGTGCCATCTGTTTGTTGCAGGAACCATGATTTTACAGAATTCATTGGTTGTTTGAAAGTCAGCCCTTGATTTTATTGTACTTACAGTTTCACAAAGCTATGACTTGTGTATACTATGAAACTCACATTGCAAAGGGGCGAGCATGAAAAGCAGTACATTACTACATCATTCTCTATTCTGAAAATGGCTACATCTGTACTCAGCCTCTCTGATGAATTCTCAACTCATATACATTTGTGTACTTTTCTCGCTAGAATACTTATTTTGAATGATTCTTTGTGTAATTCTTCATTATTCAGTAACCATTACTACACAATTAAAGGCTTACTACAGACTTCTAGCCAAGATGGAGGCATACGTAGATACACTGTGCCTCCTTGCACAACCAGCATAAGGACAACAACAATTTAGAAACAAAATAACAGCTAGAACTGACAGAAAATTGAACCGTATGGAAGTCCAACAACCAAGGAGTTAAAATAGACACATTCATCCAGACTGGTAGGAGGGGCAGAGTCAGGTGGCATCAGGTGGCCAGGTGCAGAGGGGTCATGGAAGCAGTAGCACCAGGCACCCAAGGCAGCAGCTGACAAACCATGGGCACACAAGTCAGAAATGGGCAGACCCTGGGTGCACAGGCAGCAGCTGGAAGAACCCAGGCATGGGGTGGCAACACACAGACCCAGTGAGGAGGCAATTGTGAAGCCCAGCACGACATGCAAGGTGGCTGGCTGACTAGGTGGTCCCACATTCACACACAGATAAACCAAGCAAAGCTGGGAAGTGAGATATATTGCGCAAGTCAGGGCTCCAGTGTGGGGAAATGAAGCCTCAAAACACCGATTGAAAACACCTGTGTGGGTTGAGGTTCTGGGAGAAACTCTCAGCCTCACAGGAGAGTTTGTTAGAGAGACCCACAGGGTCCTAGAATGTACACAAGCCCACCGCCATGGGAATCAGCGCCAGAAAGGCCCAGGTTGCTTGGGGGAAGCGCAGAAGGAAATGAAATCTGACAGAGAGTGGAGCAAGCACCATTGTTCCCTCTTTGACCCACCCACACATATAGCATCACAACCCAGCAATTAGGTTGCCCCACCCTGGTGAACACCTAAGGCTCCACCCCTTGTATGTAATAGGTGAGACAAGATAAAATAAATAAATAAATAAAAAGGCCCAAACAGAAGAACAGATCAAAGCTTCAGAGCAAATACAACTAAGCGACGAAGAGATAGCCAACCTATCAGATGCACAGTTTAAAACAATGGTGATCAGGATGCTCACAGAATTGGTTGAATTTGGTTGCAAATTAGATGAAAAACTGAAGGTTACGCTAAGTGAAATGAAGGAAAATGCACAGGGAACCAATAGTGATGGGAAGAAAATTGGGACTCAAATCAAAGGAATGGACCAGAAGGAAGAAAGAAACAACCAACCAGAAAAGAATGAAGAAACAAGAATTCAAAAAAATGAGGAGAGGCTTAGGAACCTCCAGGACATCTTTAAACATCCCAACATACGAATTATAGGGGTACCAGAAGGGGAAGAGGAAGAGCAACAAGTGGAAAACTTATTTGAACAAATAATAAAGGAGAACTTCCCCAATCTGCAAAGGAAATAGACTTCCAGGAAGTCCAGGAAGCTCAGAGAGTCCTAAAGAAGGTGGACCCAAGGAGGAACACACCAAGGCACATCATAATTATATTACCCAAGATTAAAATGAAGGAGAGAATCCTAGAAGCAGCAAGACATAAGGAGACAGTAACCTACAATGGAGTTCTCATCAGACTGTCAGCTGATTTCTCAAAAGAGACCTTGCAGGCAAGAAGGGGCTGGAAAGAAGTATTCCAAGTCATGAAAGTGAAGGACCTACATCCAAGATTGCTCTATCCAGCAAGATTTCATTTAGAATGGAAGGACAGATAAAGTGCTTCTCAGATAAGGTCAAGTTAAAGGAGTTCATCATCACCAAGCCCTTATTATATGAAATGTTAAAGGGACTTATCTAAGAAAAAGAAGATAAAAACATGTATAGTAAAATGTCAGCAAACTCACAGATATTAACAACCACACCTACAACAAAAGCAAACTAAGCCAACAACTAGACCAGGAGCAGAAACACAGAAGTGGAGATCACAGGGAGGGTTAGCAACAGGGGAGTGGGAGGAGGAGAGAGGGGGAAAAGGTACAGAGAATAAGTAGCACAGATGGTAGGTAGAAAATAGACAGAGGGAGGGCAAGAATAGTATAGGAAATATAGAAGCCAAAGAACTTATGACACATGGACATGAACTAAAGGGGGGAATGTGGGTGGCAGGGGGTGTGCAGGGTGGAGAGGAATGAAGGGGATAAAATGGGACAACTGTAATAGCATAATCAATAAAATATATTTAAAAAATAAAAATATAGACCTTACTACATTAAAGGTTAGGTAATTAAATCTAGAATATAATCACATGGAGAAGTGAACATAAGCCAACACAATTGAGTAACTAGAGGTGTGTTTGTAATGAGGGTCTTCATTAATGTGACCACTTTATCTGACCCTGTCAGGATCAGATCACAGAATAGGATTAGAACGCATTGCCATAAAGGAATTAGCCACATGCTACAGGGGATAATAGAGAAGAAAACATTATGAAAATAAGATGTTAGCAGAGTCATAAAGCAAATACTGTCAACCTAGATAAGGAAGGCAGAAATCAAGTCCAAGTTGGTCAGTGATTTATGGCTCTAAGTAGCCAACAGGAAAAGTCTGCCTGAGGACCAAATAGCAAAGGAGGGGTCAGCAACCGTAGGAAATAGTCTCAACCTAGAAAAATCCACTGAAAAGTTAGGGGAACAACATGATCCTTTGCTGGCATAAATGCATATATATATGTACAGTTATACTACTATATATACTTATAGATACCATTGTGTGTGTATACAGACATATATACATATATGCGCATGTACCTATGTGTGTGTATACATACATACACCCACACACATATATAATGGTATATAAGTATATATTGCAATATAACTGTATGGACATACATACATATATACATACACATATATATAGTTACATGGTACCCTTAATATATAGTAGGTTGAAAAATACTGATATGTTACCCAGCTAGGGTCTATTGGTTCTGTTGAGAAGCAAGTATACTTTCAAGTTTCTTTGCAGCCATTACTAACAGCTGGAATGAGGCTGAGGAGGGTTGGCAATCTTAGCACCTGGTTTTTTTCTCAACTTTGCTGTAATCCCAGGAAGCTAGATTAATTGAAATGAATTCTGCAACCTGTCTTATGTTTGACAATAAGCAACAGCTCCAAATTTCAACTTATAAGATATATTGTATCTATTAAAAAAAAAGAACCTGAGTCATTTATTTAGAAAATTGGTTTCTTGTACTAATCATTAGTTTCACAAGTTGGTGAGAGATACAATAATAAACAAACAAACAAACAAACAAATAAATAAGTGCATAAACTGGTAAATTAAAATCAGGGCAAGCATATGTAACTGATATAATTAGAAGAATAGTTTTTAATCTACCAATATGCATTTTCATCGTCTAAGATGAGTTACAGTAGGTGGAGTTTTCCAATTGTCTATTAAAGGAAAATGTATTTTTAATGGAGCAACATCTTTTAAAATCAGGATATCATGGGTCTCAGAAAACGATGCTTTGGATATACTAAATACTTTATAGCAATCTTAAGTGAATAGCCATAAGCATATTGAATAGTCAGAAGGCCTGTAGGAATTCCAATGAAAACTCCAACCCAACAGTGTAAATGTTGGCAAGGGTCATAGAGCTTCTCTATTAGCGCCTGAGGGCTGTCAGCTCTTCACCCAGTGAGTCATCTTTTCTTGTTCTCAAGCAACTCTAAATTTGTAAATGTTTTTCTTATACTTAGCTATAATAATATGTTTTTTCTTAATTCTATTACTGGTTCTAGCTTTGTCCTCAGAAGAAAACAGACCAAACTTATGCTATTTCATCTTCCCTGAGTATCCTCAAATTTCTCCTGTGTAATATGTTTTCTAGGTTTCCTCACAGACTTTACCAACCTGGGATCAGTTTCACTTTCCCCTAATACTTTAAAATGCTGTACTTAGAATTACATTGATCATTCTGGCTGCGGTTAGCAAAAATTTAGAGATGAAGCAGCTGAGGCATTAGAGATACTGGCCTATGATACTCATATGTCTAGTGAGTGGAACATCATGCCTAGAACTCTACCGCCAACCTCCTAAAGCAAACTTCTTATCCATCCTAACTACTTTTCAGTAGAACACATAAACAAAGTTCTATAAAACCAACAATTCTGTTACACATGCAACATGCCACAGTACCAGGGGACTAGGAAACTATCTTTCCTCCATTCTGCAGCATTTACTAATTCACCACGAGCGTAACTGAAGCTAGAGACATCTGCCCAGAAGTGGAAATATCTGACAGGAAGCTCTTCGATGCTGAAAGTCTACTCTGCTTCTTTTAAAGTGTTTTTACAAATGTAATATTCTATACATAAACATAGACATTTAGTCATTAACATCAATGCTAGGTGTTCTATTTTGCAGTGATTGTTTATGAATAAAAATGTGATTTGTGTTAAAATTTATTTTGAAATGCTCCATTTATTACCCTTTTCACTCAGCATGACATTTTTTTTTTAAAATCTGGTACATGGAACACAGGGGCACAGGGAAAATAAAACACTGTCTCAAGGACACAGGGAAAACAAATCACGCTAAACCATAGCCCAGAGTTGCTCCATGGTGATCAAAATGAACAAAGATCCGCCTGGCGACAACTGAGGTCTTGTCTCCGGCTTCTGACCATTAGAATCTGACTTGACAGTCAGAGAGACCAGATACATTTTCTGATGATAACTAGTATAAAACTATTGACAAAAGCCTGTGTTCAGTCTTGGAATACAAATATTTAAGATTTAACCATATGAAGCATATTTCCAAAAAAAAAATCAGTGTCCAAAAATATCCTTCATTTATTAACACCAAGAGATAATCAGTAAACTCAGTAGCAATATCATTTTTCAACTTTAGCTTTTGGCAACAACATTTTTTTTTTTTTGGTCTGAAACAACTCGAAGCATTATTATTACATAGAAGAAATCAAGAAACTAGGATTTTATGCTTTTTAATGATAAGCAAGTATTGTTCAAGCATACTCATTTCATTATTATAACAACTGTATAATAA
This sequence comes from Anoura caudifer, assembly GCA_004027475.1. Lineage (NCBI taxonomy): Eukaryota > Metazoa > Chordata > Mammalia > Chiroptera > Phyllostomidae > Anoura > Anoura caudifer. Next base: position 71,900 of record PVKU01007406.1, read on the forward strand.
CAATGTGGTAGATTAGAAAATCCAGCCATATTATTTTGTAACTCCTCTTATCAAGGTGAAATCTGTTTTCACAAACGTTATCTGGCATGTCCTCATGAGTTACTTTGTCCAATAGAATGTGGCCAAAATGATGTTGTATGAGAACACAATTCAACACACTACAGGCAGCAAGGAGACTTTTTAGTTGCAATGTTAAGTGAACTAAAGAAACTGCTATTGGAAACTGAAAAAAGGATGATTATAAGACTCTTGACAAACCTGTCACTTGCAGTAACTTGCATAATGGAAAATATGCCAAATGAATTTGCATATATGGTTAAAGAGATTTTGAAGCAGAATATCAAAAGTGCCATTTGCCTTTTGTGAGCTGTACACAATAAGATACAGAAACAACAAGAGAAATAAAACAATGAAAAAATTATTTTACTTGAAATCAGAATGTAGAAAATATATAAAATGACCATGACTTACTTGATAGTAATAATAATAAAAAGGTGTCAACTCTCTAATCTCTCCACCATCCCCCCAAAAAACCTCAGATTAGGAAATGGCTTCAGGATCAAGAATGAGTTAGTAAAACTCTTTGTGAGACCTCAGTAGGATTTAAGGTGATGCCTAATAAACCCTTTTCACAGGTTTCTGTATCAAAAGTGGTTGCACCAGAGATACATTCCACATCTGGACCTGAAACAAATTACAACTTTGTGAACATTGAGGTTGATGCCATGGTTGGTTGGGACTGTGGAGTCTTGAATCATGTTCAATATATTTTCAATGTGGGTCAAAAAAGTCGATGTGGATAGAAAGTTATCTATATTAGAATGTAGTAGTAATGGTTCCAAAAGAACTGTGCTTCCTGGCATCTAAGCCCTTGTGTAGCCCTTCCCACACTAATCCCTACCTTGGGTGGGCATGTAACCAGCAAACATGAAACAAGAAGAGGTTTGATAAGTGCTAGCACAGGATGGTTGCCTTCTAGAAGGCTTCTACTGTCAGGTAAAGTAGTTTGAGAGGAAATAACACAGGGTGAGAAAGCCATTCTAGGCATCTTGGCATAGGCACCAATTGTATAAGTGAGACCAGATCATGTAGCCCCATGATACTACCTAATATCCTGTCTCCTGCCTTCTACCAACGCCCGGCTAGGATTCCACTGTTGGCAAGCCCAAAATCTGTTACCTTTACTCCCTAATTCTCACATCAAAAATATGTTCTACTTAGGTCCTCTAAGGGGCAGATTGCATTACTTATGTCACTGATTATTACAATGGCTACAAGGGGAAGCCTCTATTTACTTTGGCTGAATTTAGGGGAGTCCAACAGGATGAGTTAGGGGATAACAATCCAGATTACTGTGTTTCCGAATTTGAAATCTCTTGGGACAAGGGCTTGTTATGACAGATGAATTAAATAATTACATCATCTTGGAAGTGGAGAACTTTTAAAGTGTGTTTTATATTCAATATAACAATCTCTTTCCATTTGGTAGTACGAAACTTGTCTAGCAGCCAAAACAAATTAATTGGGCATAGCAATATGATGAATCTGAATAAAACTTCCATCTATAGGTTTTAATAACTGAATTAAACTAGCTGTTTATTTCTATTTACATGAGATTATAAACTATAAGAGAACAGGTCTGTATATTTCTCAAATGACAGAAAAATGCAGGCCACATGGAACTCAAAAATAATTAAGTCAATAGATGAGATTCTCTCCTAGAATGTGCTTTTCTTGGACAAATCACAGTCCTCATGACAAGCGGGAATGCTGACAAGCGCATGATGCATTTGAAAGGCCTAATGCTGAGAACCGTGCAGTCAGTTCTTGGATTAGTTCATGGGGCCTTCTCACATATCTAATGAGTACTTCTATTTGACAAATAAAAACTAAAGCTCTGAATAATTATAACTTTCTCAAAAATTGACAAATTAACTGTTGGTAGATCAAATGTTTTCTAATTCCCAGATTAAAATGTTTTTCTAAGCCAGTCTTTGCCAAGCACCTGTCTTTTGGTAGCATTTTTGCTACTGTGCGGCTATATCCTTATCATTAGCACTGTTACCCACTAAATATTAATTTAATTACCTCATTCATTTAATGTAAGCATTTTAAATGTGACACTATCTTATAATATTTGGGAATTTTTTATAATTCTCTGTACATAAGAGATAACTATAAAATTGATTTAATTTAAAGCAAATTATTAAATTCTTGCTGCTGAATGTCATTGACTCTCAAATGCTCTGTGGCAGTGACCCGTTCTTTTTTAGCATAAGAAGAGGTTATCAAGCTGCAGGCTTACTAACACCAAACTGGAACCTTCTCCTTGAAATGATCAGATGAGATGAAACAGAATAGAAAATGGAATTTCTTTGTAATTTTGTGTCCCACTTTTATTTGTTATTTAAAATTAAATTTATTTTTGTCCTGAGTAATAACTGTATGGCACATATTCAACAATTTGAAAAATACTGTGTTGCTCTAGACAACATTGCGTCCCAAAATCTGGTAATATTCTTTTACCTTCTAGTTTTCTTTTCATATTATATTTTGCCCTGACTATACCTATACAAGTATTTATTAATAACCCTAGCTCAATCTCTCTAATTATTTTAAAAGATACTGTTCCAATGGACTACCTTAATAACACAACATTAAACAAGTCTACCTCAAGGTGAGTTAATGCATAAATGTGTTTTATTGTAATTGAATAATATATTTCTCCAGCAAAATTACAGGTGAGTTCTTGATTACAGTTTTATTCTCAATAAAATATTTTTGAGACCTTTCCTACTCTTAAAACATTCCCTTCTCAAATCATGACTTCTATTTTATTTTTAATTTTTAAGGCAAATTCCCATTCACTGACTACATTTCATGACCCTCCAACAGACTCTCTCCTTGGCTTCTTGAGGACCCCCACCATTCATTATATTAACTCAAGGATCAAAGGTCACCAATGACATTTTAGTTGTCTTCAGTCACAGACCTTTTCCTCTCTGCGTAATATTTATCTAACTCTTCCAACTTAACCTTAACTTCTATGAGGTTGAGATCACTTGGCTCAAACCATTTTGACTGTATCTTTCATCCTAAGACTTCAATGATCTCCTTGTAAATGAGTCCCAGTTACCAAGCTATGGATTTTGTCTCTGGTTGCTTGCTGTCCATAGGAGAAAAGATGCCTGTGATTGGGAATGGGAATGGAGCATATAACTCAAACTCTCCATTGAACAGATCCAAAATAAAACTCAACTTTCAGTGCCTCAACACTGCCCTAGTGTTCTTATGTGACTTTTATCCATTCAGTTATTCCAGACTGAAACCTTGGTATCACCTCATTGACATGACATTTAAGCAATTGTCAAGTCCTATGTCCCACCTGAAAAATATTAATTCTTGTTCTCATTCTCACGACCCAAAATTCAGGCCACCACAAAGTTACTTGTCCTTCTTTATCACTCTCTCCTATGCTCCCCAACTATAGTGTTTCCAATTCATCTTAAGCAGGACTGTCAGATTGTTCAATATGTAGGATGGTCAGGCCAGTACTCTTCCTTATATCAGTCAATTTCTTCCAAATATTCACCAAAGTTCAAACTTCTTAGTTTGGAATTCAAATCCTTACATGATCCAATCATTTCCTTTACTCTGTGTATTTACTTTTCATTCTTGATTGGGAAATTAATTAAAAATTAGTTCAATTAAAGATGGTCTGTTAGGGTATGAGCCCGCCATCTTCTCAGATCGCTGCCCATTTGAATAAAGCGCAGGTAAAGATAAAAAAAAAATTAGTTCAATTAAAATTATACACAAATTTTAAACATTTTGATATAACATCAAATGTATAAATATGTATTCATTTGCCAGTCATTTCATGCAAAGCATGTGTGATTTTTAGTTTTTGGTATGGATTCACCAACTGCATAAATCACATACTTTTCCCAGTTTTACTTTTCCTACAGTGGAGTAAGTTCTTAGACATACTTCTGAAATAATGTGAATGCACAGTCCTTTTTCCTCCAAATGTTTATATTTGACTCTTTTCAAACCCCTAATTCTGCTGTAATTTTTAAATAACTCATCTATATTGTGCCTTTTCAATGCATTAACTTAGCATGCACAGAAAAAATAAGCATCTTTCTTTTTTCACTTATATGTCTTTAGCTAGGCCAACACACTCATAAGTTACTATATATTTACAAAAACAAGAACTATTGGTACCAGTAGTTTTAGAAAGAAAAGCAGTGACTCCCATTAAGCACACCATTGATTTGTAGAAGCAAAAATGGATGAATGTCTTATAGAGTGGCTTAGAAGCCCAAAGGTCAATATGCCATGAGCACTAAGAGTACCTTACAGAAGTCAGAAGGGTATCAGTCATTCAATAATTTGAAGTTTATTGAAGAAGATACGCTGTACTTGCTATTCTCCATCCAAAATAATAGTTCTGACCTTTTCTTCCCACAGTCCTTTCTCTACCCAGTCTATTCAAATTGGAAAGAATTTAAGATTCTTAGAATCTTAAAGAATTCTTAAAATTTAAGAATTTTAGCAAATTAATCTTAAATTTCAACTCAGATTCCTACTTTTTCCTGTTCAGTTCCCTAATGCTTCTAACCTGAAATATTGAATCTAAAATAATATTTGTATATGTGAATTTTGCAGGATAATGTTTTCTTCTTTTTTATTGTTGTTGTTCTATTACAATCATTCCACATTTTTCCCTGTTGCTCTCCTCTGCCCTGCCCACCCTATGCACTCTCACCATCAAACTTCACCCTATTGTCCATGCCCATGGGTCTTCTATACATGTTCTTCGATTTGTCCCTTCCCCTACTTTCCCCCTTTATCACCCTCCCTCCTCCCCTCTGGTCACTGTCAGTTTGTTGGCCTTTAAGTTGTAGTTATTACCTCGCATATTTTGTTGTGTTTGAAATGTAGATGTTATTACTGAATTACCTTGGTACCCTCCATAGAGTTTAGCATGAAGGTGGCAAAATGAGTGTATCATCATCATATATCCAGGCTAGTTATCTGGGGGATCTGAGGCTTAGAGAAAGAAGGAATAATGATAAGGCTTATACAGAATATTACCAACAAATGGGCGTAGTTTGAACATACATATTCATTCATCATATATCTTAATTTATAGCTCAATATATTTAGAATGAATAATGTCTAAGTTTTTTAAAATTTTGTCTTAAGTTTATATTGAAAGAAAGTTGCTAAAAATGGGCAAAATTTGCATAAATTATGATATATCCTAATGAAGGTATACTATGCAGTCATTAAAGATGATGCTTACAAAGAGTATTTATGGAATAGGAGAAAAATTCTGAAAATGACAAATAAAAATAAAGCAGAAAATAAAAATTCCAGTTTAAACACAACTATTAAACCTTAATAGAAAAAATAGGTGAAAATGAAATATGTAGAATGATTGTGGGTAGTTTGTTTCCTTCATTATTTATTTTATTCTAATTTTCTACCAAGATCATATTTTAATTTTATGATCACAATGAAATAAAATGTATCTTGTTATTTTTAAGGGGATTGCTTGATTTGCGTAAATTAAATTAATCTCCTTTTATTAAGCAATTACTCTATTAATAGCTATTAGAAAATACCAAAAAAGACAATGTTGGTAGAAGCATAGTGCAAATCACAGCACTAGATCCTGAAATACAAATGAGAATGCCGATGATTTATTTTCAAAATACAAGCTGCCTAACTTTCAACTTCTAATCCAAAGATTAGATCAACAGAGAAAAGCTAAGTGCATGATTAAGATCTCAATTTTTAATGTACTTCCTCAGAAGACAACAATACTATCTTTTCCCTTTAGGTAGGTGACAGCCTAAAATAGTTTTAGATATCTTCTATTTAATCACAGAGCCCCTGGGAGATAAGAAAGAGAACTGAACTTGCTTGAGAGCAAAGACTTTTCACTTCTTAGATGTGACCTGGGACAAAGAAGGTGAAGGTTTCCAGAGATTAAGGCCATTTCAATAACACTTAGCTGATATATTTTCCCCTCTGGGCTCCCTCTTCCACTGTAGCATTACCCTTCTGAGGCTCACAACTAGCCACTGGAGGTGGGGGTTGGGATAGGGGTTGGGGAGTGGTTTCCAAAGAGCTTACAGAACAGATAGGCAGGAAGGAAGCGGAAGAGGAACCAACATCATTAGCACCTACAAACTAGCTAAAATTTCCTTAATTTTCTTTAGAAATATTTAGAGTCTTCTTGAATGTGTTCATCTTAGAGCCTGTTTTAGGATCTCCTTCAATTACTTTGAAATTAAGACCAAAGTAATTGGTCTTAAAATGTGGTATATTCATTTTCTAGGGCTGCTGTAACAAAGCACCAAAAACTGACTGTTTTAATACAACAAACATTTATTGTGTCATAATTCTGGAGGCCAGAAGTCCAAAGGCAAGGTGTTGGCAGGACTATGCTCTTATGCCTCTAAGGGTGGATCCTTTCCTGCTTCCCTGGACAAGGTCACTAGTTAGGGAACTAAGCCCGTACTCTACTCCATCCAAACTCATCCAAACTAGTTACTTCTGCAATGACCCCATTCCAAAATAAGATCACATTCTGAGGAAATGGGGATTAACACTTCAACATATATTTTGGGGCTACTAAATTCAACCCATAACAGTTGGATAAAGAGAAAGATTATCTACCCAAGCAACAACAACAACAGCAACAAGGAAACCACCATGAACACCCAGTTCATTCCTCTCAGTAATGCACGACTATCATTCGAAAGCTGATGGGGATAAAATGATCTCATTATGAAAATCAATAACTCATTGAGAGACATCATGGAAAACAATTCTGTCAACGCACACATATACACCCTTAACTGCACTCATACTCCATGGCTCATTGACTTAAACAAGTTTCTTCCTCACTCTGTGAGGAAAAAAAAATAGCTTTTTCTTTCTTTAAATCTGCTGAACATTCTCTCTAATCTTGCAAAATCTTACCTATAGCAGTTTCTTTTGAGCCTTTGTGTTTAAGAAAGAGGGGAGGGCAAAACCATAAGAAACAGAAGTTCTAGACAAAGAGGATGAAATTTAGAAATGAGAGTGAGGAAGAGCTAACAAGAAGAGAAAGGGGGGGGGAGAGAGAGAGAGAGAGAGAGAGAGAGAGAGAGAGAGAGACATCTGAGAATATCCATGGTATGTGGTAAGATAAAAAAGAAGAAAAAGTATTAACAAGTGTAGTTGTTAATTAGTTGTTCCCTTAATTAGTCCGATATATGCAAGTCAAGACCTTGAAGTGTTTTTTACATCAGACGAACATTCCGGGATCTAGTCCCAGTGCTACTAAGCTAATGATCCATATAGGTCACACATACATAAATGTTACATGAAAGGGGAATAACAGCACATGCTTCATGATGACAAGGAGGAGCTAGATTTATTAAATCCCTTAAGCAATGCCTGGCATAAAATAGATGCTCAATAAAAGTGCTAGCATATATGCCTTCCTCTAGTTTACTGTTTTCTGAATCGTTGTCGTGCCTCACAATAGAATTAAACCAACAGAGTTCTAATTTGTTACACATTTAGTACCTCTTAAAGCTCTAGCGATGGAACAATTTTTGTATAAAAAGTCAGAAAACATTCTGGCTGAAACATCAATCACATATAAAGGAGAATTACATTTGATTTTATGAATGCATGCTCTTTGAATCAGTTGCAATTTGAAGGCTTCAATTGATATCTGCATCTATCTCTATTTATCTATCTGTCTACCTATATATCTAGTTACTTACTGATTATACAACACTCATCTATCCATCTACCTATCAATTCTCTCATTTATCAGATGATCAATCAATCCATTAACCTATGTATTCACTTATTCAACAAATACTTATAAAGCACCTGCTTATGTGCCAGGTAGTGTCTTAGGAAGTGCATATACAGCAAAGAACAACACAAACTCTTTTGCATTTATGGAGTTAGATTCTAATGGGGAACACCCACGTGGCTAAACAAATAAAGAAATAATATGATTTCTGGTTTCTAGGCTTCTATCCCAAGCACTGGAAATATACTCCCATGTGGGGGCTTTAGGGGTGTTCTAGAGTGGTCCAGGAAAAGGAAACAGTATGTGCACAGGATCAGAGGTAGAAATTCTTGGTCTCTATTGTACAGATTTTTTAAAAAAGGGGTTGGAGAGTGCCAGAAGTTCAGCAAGAAAGATAGGGAGTACAGGATTTCTAAAGGGTATAAGAGAGGATATATCAAGAATCTGGACTGTATCCGAAGGTAGGAGGCATACTTGAAAGGTGTTAAGTAGGGCGTTTTAAGCCCCATGTTTTAATGATGTCTTTCTAACAACAGTTGCTCAAATTTAAAGTCTGATACAAGTGTAATTAACTTGAAGGTATATTGACATTATGTGGACTTAGAGTTCAGGAGACTTCTGATTTCAGATTCAATTTACCCTACATCAGCCCATTTCTTTTTGAACCAAGGCAACCTTGGTCCAAAATCTGTTTCTGATTTTGCATACTTCTTTCTTCTCTGCAACCCAACTACCAGCTCAGCTCACTTTCTGAGTCTAAGAATTTGCGCTTACCCGTGGCCTCCCAGGAAATGTCACTTCTTTGACGTCAGCCGCCTCTGCCGTGAGCCAACGCTCTAAGTTTGAGTGTGGCATTGGCTGGGTTCAGTTTGTGTCACACTCCAAATACGTTATCTGACTTCAATTGACAGTCTTAAAGTGCTCTTTAGAGGGACCATCACAAATTAAAAATCCTTTTTTAACCAACTTATATAATTAAACAACAGGGTAGATAAGGAGAATGACAGCATCTTTACTTAAGACTAGTATCACACTAACAGCGTGTATTTGGAGCAAATGGTAGCAATTTATATTATATGGCCAACTTTTTTAACCACCGCAGCACAAAAACAGTTTTCTCCCTAATAATTCATTTGTCCATACAACATTTTCTGTTCATCTCCACAGATTCTGGTTGGATGCAGGAGCTGCAATTGGTACAGGTACAGATGGTGGTGGGACACCACTGGAAAAAATGCACACAGTTGGCCAAAAAGTTCATATGGTTTTTTCCATAAAGTAAAAGATACATTTTTCATTTTCACCAATAACTTTGTTGATTTGGATATTTCGAGTATGTCAGCTACCTCCCACACGTGGTATATGTTTATTTTTCTCAATGTGATCACTATCAACTTCAACTGGTCTACCTGACTATGGAGCATCGTCCAGTGAGAAATCTGCAGCATGAAACATAGCAAACCACTTTTGATACATTCAGTCCATCACAGCACCTTCTCTATACACTGCACAAATCTTTTCTTTGCATTTCAGTTGCATTTTTACCTTTCTGGAAATGATAAAGCATAATATGCCAGAAATGTTGCTTATTTCTTCCATCTTCAATATTAAAATGACTACACAAAAACTCACCACTTTTGATAAGTTTTTTAAAATGTACAATTATATGACCCAATGTCACAATACAATCTAACAAAATTGTTTGGAGTGACATTAAAGACAACTAGGCATTACTAGAACCACCTTACAGAAAAAAATGAAGGAACTTTATGGACAACCCAATATCTGTGAGTGGCCAGCGGTATAGTTACTGCAGGTGAGAATCAGTGAAGTCCCCAAGCCTCCTGTGTAAGGTGGCAGCAGGTGACGGGTGAGGGAAGCAGGGTGGACTGACATCATGTAAAAATGAAACATTCTGCAAAATCTGATCTGAATATAAAAAGAGAGGTTAGTTAAACATGACATGAAAATCATATCTGAGATTCATGATATTCCTGTAAACAAAATATGTATAAGGCAATCTCTAGAAGTCATTTTAAAAAGACCTCTGTGTAGCCTAATCTATAAATATCCAATTGTACCAGATGCCAGCTCTCAGGACTGTATCAATCTTCCTTCCTAAATAGATATTCTGAAAACCCACTGGGGATATGTACATTTCAGTAAATTCCAATGGGCTTCAAACACAAGCATTCTTTGTCTACAAAAGAATTACAACATGAAAAGACTATTCTCATTATAGAAATACTAGTCCCCAAGGGAGGACTGAAGCTTTTCTTTGTAATTAAACTTCCTGTTAAAGCAAAACAAAGAACAGTTTTAGAGAGAGCTTCTAAATCTTGAGAATACTTTGCTTTCCCCTAAAAGCCATGTTAGATGTAAACCAATCAATCCTTCCATTGGTGATTATGTTCAGAAGTTATTTGGGACCTGTTTGTTTATTTATTTAGTCTTAAGAAAGGAGTATGGAACAGCTTCATTTTTCTTCCTAAAAACCAGATACGTTTAAATCCATGTATAAAGTGCTACTTTCCTATCTATTCAAGTACTTAAAATTAATTTCTAAAAATAAGCAGAAAATAATTTCATAAATAAGATTTTATAGCTACAATTAACTTTACCTTTTAAGTTAAGAGTAACAATCAGAATAGCAGTCACAGAGGTAGAACTAATTTATAGCAAGGTACTTGCAAGCAATGCAAATTTTAACAATTAAGCTGTGCCTTTCTATTATACACTTGTTCACATCTGTAATCAAAATGTGACATTTGTTCCTTGTGACATAATACTCTAGACCCTTCTGACCCAGGTGGGAAAGAGCTATATAATATAATTGGCTATGAACAAAACAGAATAATGGAGATTCATGTATATGATAATCATCTTAAGGAGACTAGAGAAAAATAAGCAGATGAGAAAGTATAAGTTTCAGAGAAAACTAAAGTAGACCTAGAAAACTAGGTTGTGATCAGTACGTTATTCAAGTACCATAAGGTCCATTAAATTGCCAGCATCTAGGAATCCAGTCAGCAGAATCCTCAAGTCAGTCCAGGAAATGTTCTTCTGGGTCAGAGTGCAGCTTTAGGTTAACACTTGTTAAAAAAAAAAAAAAATTAAGCATTTGGATCCCTTTCTTTTGATAACATTTTAGTAAGAAGCTCTATTTTTCTGTTAAAGCAAAGCTGTCGTGCTTTGGAGAGAGTGGGGACCTGGGTAGCAGCCTACTTTCAGGGTGACTGCAGATTGTGCAGTGAGCTAGGGATGCAGTTCAGATTACCTTGTTCTAGGAAAGTGCTTTCTGACCTCTGTAATTCCAATCCTCAAATCTGTAAGATGGCCCTTTGGCCTTCTCCCTGATCTTCTGTCAGGTGACAGCAGAGTGAAACCCACCCCTCACTCAGAAACAAAGATCTAATTTGAATGTTTGCATTGTAAGGGCAAGCAGCATTTAATCCTTCTGACATTCAGCTTCTTTATCAATAAACTGGGGAAAAAATCTTGTTACTTTCACTCAGTGAGGAGTAGTTAAGAACACACGCACACATATTGTTAAATTTTATCTCAGCCCTGTGATCCTGGAAACCAGTGGCTAAGAAATCCTACCTCCCACCTTTTTTGTGTTCCAAGAAACACTTTAAAGAACCGCCATTCACCACATGACCACTATAAGAATTAAGTATTCCCCCAAGTCAACCTATAGCAAGGTCAGACACAGACTCTCCAAATCCCCATTTTTGCCTCATAAATCATTAGCTCAACTGTATGGTCTCTACCGATGAATCAGAACAAAATTCTGTTCACTACACTTTGGTTAAGGTTTTCTCCTTCGCGGGGGTCCCTGAACACCACCCCACCTTCAGCCTAATCTAGCACACAGGCTTTCGTTAACAACAGCACTCAGAATAAGCCTACTTCAGGGTAAAACAGGTCCTGATTTACCGTCTGATGAGGCCACCTTCTCCTACCCATCTCACTGATCACGCCTCCCTACACCTAGTTCTGCACAGCCTTGTTTACCCCGGCCTCACTCGGAGATGCTTCCATCTTGCATGGCCTGAGCTTTCTCCCTACCTCAATGGCCCTCCTCTCCCCAGTTCAATAGTCACTGCCCCTCCCTCACAATAACCTCTCCCATGAAGCCTAAAGAGACCTACGCTGGGACTCACTTCTTATTTGACACATGTGAACTTGCTAAGGAATAAAATAAGCTGTGGACCAGAAAAATTTAGGCAAAAAAAAAAGAAATATTTTTATTATTTGGGCAGGGAAGGTCACAGCAGGACAAGTTTCAGTGATAATGTCTGTGATATTCAGATTTCTAAAAGCAGACATGTCAGTATTCTCAATAAGACTTAAAGTGATTTCAAAGCAAACACTGTTCTGCAATGTATAAAGCATTACATCAATGTTGATTAAAACTGCACCAGTCAGAACGTGTCTTCCTGGTGCTGTAATGGCCCCAGACTGCCAACCACCACCACATGAAGTTTCTAATCAGCCAAGTGGGGAGGAGATTGCTGAGCAGCCTCGCCTTGCTTTAAGCAAAGCCCTTATTTTAACTATTAGATGTGTAGCACTTCTGAGTAAAATTTCACTTAAACAAAACTCCAACTGCACTTTTTTAAAAGGTTTGAAAAGTGTTAACCTAAGACTTCTATTGTTTATGTCAATCAGCTACATGGCATCAACTTTATATATCTCTACAGGTTCAGTTATGCTGTTGAAAGGTAGGTTAACTCACCAGTCATGGCTAATGTCTAATAGCAGGTCAAATACTAGTTCTTAAGCATTGGTCTAGGTATTAATATCTCATACAAATCATTCTTTAAATGATACAGTTCAAGGCAAGATATGCACAAGGTAAAAAGCATTTGGCAACAAGTTGGAGACTCTACATTATTCTTTGGTATACCTATAGAACTAACATTCATGAAAGCCCCAAAGTAGCTCATTCTCATTTCTTGCCATCATATATCTTTCAGGTATCAGCAGGCATTGTCATCTGTCAGGTAATAGGGTTTCAGTTCCTGCTCTAGCATAGTAGATTCTTCCATTTACTCACCAACTCCATCTCTCTACTAGACACCAGGGATTCAGGGGTGATAGGTCAGGCATGACCCCTGCCTTCAGGGAGCTTACAATCTGGAGAAGAGCAGTGTGCAAACTTCACAGAATAGTGCCATCACTTGGAGGACTTGTTAAAATCAAAGTTGCTCTGTCTCATTCTCTGACTTTTCGATTCAGTATGTCTAGGGTTCATTTCTAACAAGTTCCCAGGTGAGGCTGGTGCTGCTGGTCTGGGAGATGTTCTTGAGAAACCAAGTCTAGTAGTTACTGGGGATGTGCTGCTTTCGTGAACTTGCTGACTGTACCTGTAACAATGGGACAGAGACTTCCCACTCTTTGGAAAGAGGCTGCAATGTACTGTCAGGCTTCGTGCATACTCATAAAGACGAATTGCAGAGAGATTGAGTGGGCCTTGCTGATAAACTCTAGATTACCTCTGATAACAAAAAAAGGCTCATAAATGGAAATCAATCAAAGTGCTCTGTGTTTTGATATAAAAGTGAGACATTAAAATTCAAGTTGGAGAGTTGGAGTTGTTTTGTGTTAAAAGCATGCGCTTGTCAAAGTGCTAAGTGGCTATGGTAATGACTTATACTAATACATTGTAGTTTAACAAAAACAAGAGCATTTCCACATTTATAGTGCCAAAGAGCAGTGTTTGTGTTATTTGTTTCAAAAGCCAGGAAATATGTTCTGATTATTTGTAGAATAATAAAATAGAACTTTTCATGAGGATAATTTGTACATCTGTGTTACAGAAAATATAAGACATATTCCTTTCTTATTCTGACCTTAGCTTTTTAATTTTACTGTCAGGGCAGGCGAGATAGGGGAAAAGCACAAGAGAAAGAAGGAAGGTTGTCATTCCATGAAAAATAATGTCTCTGAAGCCAATGCACAATAAAACAGGTTTTAGTAACTCTGATTCTAAACTTTGACAAAAGTGACAAAATTGAAGCAAAACCAAAAATAAGAGAGTGTGTGTGGCCACTGAGCAACATGAAGCATTCTTTTTAATGATAAATAGTCTATAATTAATAAGAACTTCAATTTAAGGATCCTGAATGCCACTACTTTGTATGCACTGATAGGTGTTTCTCTGTGACCTTCAGTTTTTAGGGGAAGAAGGCATGGGCTGATAAATAAGTAAATTTATAAAAAATGAAATGCTGCAAATATCTACTCGCATGCAAAACTTTTTTCAATGCTTTGTTAAACCCTAACGAAAGTGACAAATGTGGTAAATCCTGATAACCGGTGATAGCATCACCTCTGTGATGTTTCTGGGGCTAAAGATGAGAGATCCTTCAGGAAGCTGGAAATTTTTTTCTCTAAAATATCTCATCTAAAAAGTAATCCTTACAGTAAAGGAGTTTAAACAGTGGCTCTCGGTCTCAACTACATACTACAATTACCTGGGAAACCTTCAAACCATTCATGCCATTATTAGTCTGGAGCCTACCCCAGACTAATAAAATTATACTCTCTGGGTATGGAGCCATCTGAATTCCTTAAAAGCTTTCCAGTTGTTTCGAATATGCCCCTAAAGTTAAGAAATAATAATACATCAATAACTATGCATGGTGCCAGTTGGTACTAGAAATATCAAAAGGACACTTTGTAAAACGTATGATCATCTAATCACTATTCTGTACACCTGGAACTAATACAAAATGACATTAAATGTAAACTGTAATTGAAAAAAATTAAAAAATAAAAGAGAGAAATACTAATTGAGAGGCAAGACAGGTCTCTGTGGCTGGCATGCATCCATTCTCCTTAGTTCATTCTGTCACACCATGGATACAGTCAGCTTCCATTCCCCATTCTTAGCATTGTCAAAGGAATTATTAAGTTGTTTGAAACATTTTTTTTTGCGTTAAATAAGCACATTTTCTAGTATTTGCAAGAATTAAAAGGCTAAAAAAGATGCCATTTGCTCACTGTCATTTGCAATAATCACTGTTTCCAAACCAGCGAATGTTCAGGGACATTTCAAATCTATCACCTCTACTATATCTCACTGAAACACAAGGAAAGATGGAAATTATGTTGAACAGAAGTGAATGCAGCCATAAACCAGAGTTGCTCAAGATAGAGTATAATGTTCAAACTGCTCTGTGGTAGCTTTCAGAGGGGAATAAAATGGCTGTGAGCAAGGGTACATGGTGATTGCTTTCCAAGGTAGCCCCAAAGCAGCAAATGGCCATTGAAATGTGATTCAACAGAAAAAAAAAAAAAAATCACTCCAACACCAGTTCAGAGTCCAAGGAAATAATGTACAATGGGAAACAAAGAGCTTATTCATAATTGTATCCCTCTAAACAGGACTGTCCTAAACTACTAAAAAAAAAATCATCCAGCCATGTTTCCTTAAATGTATACAAACATGTATGGAGTCAAACATGTACTCACATACCCAATGGATTACCAATGTTATGCATTTGTTGCATATTTCCCAAATCTTCTCAACATATCGATGTGTTAATATTTTATGCACATGCGATGACATACAATATAAATTGATATATAGCCTGATCTTTTATACAACCTGTCAACAGTCATCTTTTCATGTCTATACCCATAACTCTGCCTCACCATTTTCAAAGCTGCATTATATTTAATTGTTTGGATGGATTATTCTTGAGTTACCCAATTCCTCATTGCTACACATTCAAAGAGTTTCTCATTTTTCCACTTGAAACAGGTGCATTTGTCTTAATTTCTGTGATAAAAAGACAGCATATATTAAGTTTTGCTAGCACGAGGCTAGTGAGTCACAGTGGGTGGAAGGCTAAGACTAGAGGCAGATTGCCTAGGTTCAAAGTCTGTCTCTAAGTGAGCTACTTTGCAAGTTGGAGACTCAAATTCTTCTTTTGTAAAACAGAGATAACAATATTTTTCCGCAAAATTGGGCCTAAAGGGGGAAAAAAAGTATGTATTGATCAAAGTGTACAGTCATAGCAAAAAAATTCTATGCATGTTAACTTCTAAAGTTTTGTTTACAACTTGACAGATGTCAAGAAAAAGTGCACATGCTCAGACACTTTGGCCAATTTCTGATGCTGACACACTCTTGAACCTTTTCATCAAAAGGGTGAATATAATACTACAGATCCATTTGAATGTCTTTATTAATAAAGCTATGAAGGGATTTCAATCTCAAA
>PVKU01007407.1:0-87897 GCA_004027475.1 Anoura caudifer
CCTGACAGTCCCTTCTATTGGCCTAACCCAGCAGGAGCCTGGAAAACAGCCTGGAGGAGCTGGCTGAGAGGTGGAGCTGAGGAGGGCAGAGGATGGATCTGAGTGCAAATGGGCTCAGGACCATCACTTGTCCTGTGAGCATTATGCCAATGGAAGGACATTGTGAATTAGTTCAAAGCATCAAGCGAATATTCCAGGACCTAAATCATCTGTTCATTCAAATGGAGGAAAACATGTCTTACATAAGTCTATCCTGGATCAAACAAATTGATAAAGTAAAATAAAAATCAAACTCAGAAGAGGAAAGGAATTGACAAATAGAGCACAATAATATTATGTGTAAGAATCCAGACCTTTTATGGTTAAGTGATTACAACTGAGAGAAATGAAAATATAGCCCTGACTGGTATGCCTCAGTGGGTTTGGTGTTATCCCACAAACCTAAAGTTCACTGGTTCAATTCCCAGTCAAGGCACATGCTGGGTTGAGGGTTAGATTCCCTGTTGGGGGCATTTGAGAGGCAACCTGTCGATATTTCTCTCACACATTGATGTTTATCTCCCTCTCTTCTCTTCTCTCTAAAATAAATAAATAAAATCTTTTTTAAAAAATAAAAAATAGAAAATAGCTCAAATAGGTATTCAGAAAGGAAGTTGGAGTTTTGTCATACGTTTTGCATACAGTAGGCTCCACTATCAAAATAGATGCAAATTCTTGCTGAGCTCTTGACAACATAGAAATAAAAACATATATTACTTTTTCCATCAGAATGGTGGACTGTGACTGAAAAAAAGCTAGCTAAATTTTATTTTTGGAGGAAAAAAATTGAATAGGAAGACAAAGAGGCAATAATATATTGCTACAGCTCTCCCTCTCACCTGGCTCACTATGTGGTCTGAATATGCATAATTCATTCTTTAAAAAGTACATTGAAATTGTGTAACAACTAGTGTAAAAACTGGAAATCCTGGAAAGTAAAAGCCAAACTTCTAATGGCTATTTCAGCTAAGTGATGGTTAATATTTAGAAGAGATGTAGTCTGGGGTAATTTCTGGGAACATTTTTGTTTCCTTGTACATGATCTCAATTCACATAATGAGTGATCAGGAAAGCCTCCAGAGAAATGTATCAGTTATGCTGTATGTAACAGGCATGCAAGGCTTCCTTTAGAGATGGAGACACCTAAAGCACAGAGAAATGTGAGCAGGCACTTAAATAGGAAAATGTAAAGTGTGTGGCTATCCTGCTTCAAACACAAGTGAGGTTCTCTGGTTAGTCCCAGCAGATAGGAGCATCCAAAATGTAGTATTGGACCTGCCTCTTGGAGTGGGGGATGGGCAAAGAGCTGGATGCAGCTGCTGACAGAGCACTCTGTGGAGAACATGGTCATATCTACAGGGTCAAGCGAACAAATACCTTAGTCCGAAGCTGCAGTCTCCTGGGGGAAAGGGGCTTTAGGACAGTAACCAAGGGCCTTTAAGAGCCAGGAGGAACCTGTGAAAAGCCATCCAGGAGCTGGTGATCTTGTGAAATCCAGGTAGGCCAGCTGGCTTTTGGAATAAGGAGAGTATCCGTGTGAGCATTGAGAGTAAAGGGTGAGTGACACAGGCAAGGGATCAAAGAAGCCCTGTCATCAAAAGCTGGGGAAGAGAAAGATTTAAGGGATGATTGGAGTGTGGGAGGGGCCTGGAACTGAGTCAAGTTTGTAAATGCTTACCTCCCTCCCTCCCAAGCCATTTTCTTAATCCTTTTAAGGCACAGGTGCTCACTATAGGCACATTGCCCAAGGCCCATAAGCTTTTCCAGGTTTTATCAAATTGCTTGAGAGCTGGAAAAGAAAATGTCTTGGCTCTAAAATACAAAGAATACTGTAAAATTAAACTAATAAGTATTTCAAATGGAAAATTACATGTTTTTCATTTTGCATAACAAAAATTGTCTTTTTCAAGTGGAATATGGCTACATTTTTCCAGTGTTTGTTAGTATGTGACATGAAGCCCCACATCCAGGATTTATGTAGCCCTTGAGTTGGCCCTTTTTTGGCCTGGCATAGTTCAGACAGAGAAGGTCAGGCAAGAATGGGCAGGCAAGGTGGAGAAGCCCAAACCCAAATCACCAAGGACAGAAATATAGGGGAGGAGAAAAAAAGAAGTCTTGAGGGAAGGCTGTCTGGGACAGCGGCAGAGGTTGGGCTTTACCAGGTGCTAGGAGGTACAGATGTGGTGTCCCTAGAGATGGCACAGTCTGGTTTCTGATTTTGGAAATGGCTATGCCAGGGTTTCCAATCTGGCAGGCGGGTTGGCAGCGAAGGGCTCTGAAGAGCAGAGAGAACCATCTGGAGGCAGGTGGCCACTCAGAGTTGTGTTAGGATATGAATGCAGAACTGGGAACAGCTAGACAGCTGGCTTAGTTTCCAAAGTGGGGAAGTGGTGGAAGGGAAGCGAGGACTGAGTGGGAGAACTTAGTGCTTCTGAGGCAGCAGAGTAGTGGAAAAGCAGGGAGTTAAGGAACACTGAGACACAGAAATTCCAAGACTCTGAGGTTCACTTAGTGCCTGATTGGCTGCAGGGCCATCCCAGGAACACCACAGAAGTTTACCCAATGGGTTTTCTAGGACTTCTAGATTGCCGGTGTGAGAGCAGGGCCCAATTCCACATGCCTCCCCCTTGGGAGGAGGGGAGCCTTAGTCTGAAACAGGAGGCCATCTATTACCCTGCAGGCAGGACCCCTTAATGTGACCAGAGAAAACAGCTACAGAGTTGCCATTTCTTGAGTCAGGGTCAGAGGGGAGTGGAATGAAGTGACCCCAGTTTTCAGGGAGAACAAGGCTAAACGAGACAGGGAACCATCCAGTGGGTATTGCAGGGGCAGATGTTTAAATTAAATCCTCTAGCCAGAAATTGCCATGATAGGCAGAAGGGTGTGTCTCTCTGGGAGGGGATCAAAGACCCTGACTGGAGACATTGTGATGACTGAGCAGAGATAAAAGAGGAGACTGAGCAGCTGCACCCCTAGAGCCATTTGGGACTGCTGCAGAGGCTGGTGACCTCTGGCTGAAGAGCGCAGCGGAGAGCTCTAGGCTTCACCTGGGACTCTTTCCAGGGTTCAGAATCAACTGCAACTTCTCAGGTTACCTGAAAACAGAGAAGGGGCAGGGCCTGGGCACCAGCAGAGGAGAGAGAGCTTAGCTGGCCAAGCTAAAGAAGAGAGAGGTCATCAGAGACTACTAGATCGTGGCAGCAGTGAACGCCTAGATCCTGGCACAGTGAAAGATACCCAGCAACTGTAAGTCACCTGGAATGAGAGCTCTCAAGGCATGCCTGGAGGGATGCTATAGGAGCTTTGGATAACTTTGTAGAAGAGATCATTTTTGTTTTTCTCCTATTATATTGTAAATAGAGGACTGAAGTAGGTGACCAAGATTTCTCAAGATGTAATGCTGCCTAGGTAGTGGTATTGCTATTTCTCATTCATTGAGTATTGCTGATCCAGAATCTACGGATTATTAATGTATTAAGAGCCTCAAATATGTTTTAAACCTGATTAAAGTTAATATTTGATTGAATAGCTATAAAATATATCAGTACATCAACTAGTGAACTGCAACTCAACCCTTACTCTTCATGTGGTGATAGAAGAAAAACAACAAAAATCACTTCTCCTATAGTGGACCCAACAGATTATTCAGAAGACCAAAACACTAAATATATGAATGTTTATTTAATTTGAAACAATGGAGCATCCTGAAATATTGGACATAATGTGTCTGGGGACTGAAAATAGGGGTATCAATGGAGGACCTAAACAAAGGCATAAAAATGATCTTGTTCTCAGAATTCTGGGTGGGTCCTATTCTCAGTTTCCTAGGAATGATTTCTCAATGATAAGTGTATCAAACTTACTGGCCTCTTTTTTTGCTGTAGGCATTACTGCACAAGGTTGTAGGGATAACACTAGAGTTCTGAAGTTTTTGGATCCTTAAAAAGTATCATACAACGCAAAAGTATTACAAAATAGGAATTCACAAACAAGGTGAAAATCCAGACATAGAAAAAGAAATGAAGACACGGGAAGTGAAAATGAAATTATGTGTAAGATAACTTTTGAGTTAAAACAAAGGTTTTACTAATCTTTTCCAGATAACAGGCCTGTAATTAAAACAGTGAAAAAAATTAGTCAACAAGTTGTTCTTTTCTTTCCACATAATTTTAAATTTTAAGTGTCTGATCACAAGTGTTAGGCTATAGAAGTAAGGCCCGAGTTTAGTTCCTTTGAAGAAAATTTAAGATGGGAGGTTAGAAAAATAAGGGAAGCCAGCTCACTACGAGAGGAAGAGCTTGGTGGACCACCTAAGGATAAAGGGATGAGCACAATGTCCAGGGAAGCTAAGAGAGTGATCACTGAGGATTCATGAAGTATACCATGCTTACTAACAAGCATATTACTATTATTTTTAACCTCTAAACAGAAGATAATAATGCATTTGTGGATTGTTTGCCAAGTCCATTGTGTGTACCCAGCCCTGAAACAGGAACATCTGTGATGTTTAATTTAGAAAAGAGGAATAAGATGCTGTAGTCCCTAAAATATCAAAGTGGGACACTTGGTTGGCTCTTCAGACAGAGCCTTGAAAAGGCTGGGTCAAGAAGATCCAAAGTGTGGCCCTCATCTGTGCTCCTTAAGCTCAGAGAATGGCTCTTCTGATCTTTAGCAACTACCAAGCTATTAATTACAATAAGTAAAACTTCAAAGTCAGATGCATTCAGTGAAAAATCTGGTTTCCTATAGAAAACTGACAAATGAGCAGGAAAATGATTATCATAATTTCTTGTTATCTAAGGAGTTAGGTAGTCGGGTGATCCTAATGGCTAATGCCTTAAGCGATGTAAGCCTGATACATGATGGGGTTAAGTATACTATGTTGTACACCAGTGATAAAGCTCTAACGTGTTTTTAAAAGTCACATATAGCAGCAATAAACTAAAGCCTATTATAATAGTCTAGTTCATTGAACCACTCCCTGATTAGAACCCAGTTAAGTGTCAACGGTCATCCGTCCCACTCATTCCTGCACTCCAATTAGAAATTCTACTTCAAGGATTTATTATAATTTGATTCCTTCAGCATATTACATTTATTAGTGCTAAATTGACCAGTGTAAGAGAGGGCAGGACATACTATTAAGGGGCTGAAATAGCTAAAAGGCCTGGGCAAAAATAAATTTTCACTGTATCTGTCACTGTAACATGAAGTTAACACAGGCCCACAGCGAGTAAAGCAAATAGGTGTGGTTTTTTTTTTAAATTTTTATCTGAGTTTATGTGAGAGAAAGAGAGGGATTGATTTGTTGCTCTACTTATTTATGCATTTATTGGTTGATTCTTGTATGTGCCCTGACCAGGGATGAACTGCAACCTTGGCTATTGGGAGGACTTGTCTAAACAACTGAGCTATCCCTCCAGGGCATGGTAAATGGTTTTAATGGTTGTTTCTTCATGCTTGGGGAATGTGAATTTTTACACTAACATTTCTTCTCCCCACCAGTTGCCAGCACACCAGTGTTCACTTCTGCTTCTGTTTTTAAACTCTTGGCTAACTTTGAACTCTATGGATAGGCTGGTCTTATCTTTTCTACTTTTTTTTTTGTAACACACGTTTTGTGTTAAATACATGAATAAGATTGCCAATGTAGTATTAATTTGAAGTGATGGGGGTCTTCAAATTTCACAGATTTCAAACCTTAGTAACGCTGGGATGAGTTATTCTTTTTGATCCTCAGTTGCTTTGTGTAAGATGAGAATTTCTACCGTGAAGTTGTAAAGAAGTTGAGATTAAAAAAAGATCATACAAGTCTGCTTACAGTGCTCAATATAGTAAAATAATAAATGATTTTCCTCCACTCTCCCCACATCCTCTTCTTGGAAAACCAGATAAGTAGTCTGTTGAGTTATGCCCAGTTACAGTGAAATGAGTCCAGGTTCTTAAATGATATTCATGCCTGCTCTGGCAAGGCATATCAAACCTGTTTAAATGAGAATGTTCTTGGCAATTAGATCAATTATCTTTTGCCCATTGTTCTGTTCTTTATCATGTTTCTCTAAACTCCATGAGGAAGTCCCCTCATCTCTTCAGACCTCTGCTTAAAGAGCACTTTGTTTACTATCGCCCAGTCTTGGGAGGCCGCCTGCTCCTTGGCTGCCCCGCAACAAACCCCTACCCTCCTAGGCCCTAGACTTCCATTTGAGGCTCATCACGTCCAAAGGAAAGCCATTCCACTATGGCACTTCATTTGTCTTTCTCGTTAGAGACTGCATACTGCTGTTTTTGTTTCAGTTCATATAGTTCTAGCCTGGGAAGCCCCCAGGAAATCGTGAGGAGAAACGGCTGTTGCTTTTCGCACCCTACTTGGGTCAACCAGACGAGTCAGGAGGCATTATAAATTGGCTTTTTATCAAGAAGGGGTCATTCGGAGCCTAACCGAGCTCCTCCTAAGGCAAGGTCTTTCTGCCTCCTCAAAGCGGCCGGGCCAGGAAGCCAGTGCCTGGCACAGGCGGTGGCAACAGCGGCGGCTACCTCTAAAACCCGGCGGCAGATCCGGACTGGCCCGGAAGTGCCCGGTGTGGCTGGGAGACAGAAAGAACCTCGCGAGCTGCCGCCGTAGCACCGCAGCGCGCACGCGCCCTCGCGGTCTGGGACTGGGGCTGGAAACGCAACTCGGAAGCCGGAGCCCGGACGGGCCCGGGGCGGGGGGTGGGGGGGTTGTTCGGGGGCGGGAGCGGCGGAGGCGGCCGCCCCTGGCGGCGGGTTTGTTTATCCCGGGGAAGAAGTTTAGGACCGGGAGATAGGGAAGGAGGGCGGGACGGGGAGGAGGGATGCGGTTCGGCGGAGGCGGCCGCCACAGGGACTCGCCGCCATCACCTCTGCCTCCACGGCCGCCGCAGCCTCCGGCGGCTGTTGCCGCTGTCGCTTCAGCGGGAGAGGAGCCGCCGCCGGGACTGCTCGCCACCGTGCCGCACGTCTGGGTAGGTGCCCCTCCCCTTCAGGGTCTACGCCGCAGCCCGGGACCCCAGCCCGCGGGCTCGCCTGCGCTGGAGCCGGGGGCGGGCGCGGGCATCCCATCGGTCCGGGACCCTGCTCGTGCCTACCCCTTTCTCAGGGCTGGTCTTCCTCCCCAGCCGCTCCGCCCCACCCTTGGTCCCCCCGGACCGCCCTCCCCACGCGAGTCTCCACTTCCCCTGGGGACTCTTACCTCCCAACCCCCCGCCAAACACCCTTTGATTTCCTAGCTTTCGCCTACCAGTATCCCCTAGACTTTACTCCACAAATCTGGCCCCTTTTCCCATCCCACAACCCCAGTCCTTCTCTATACCCGTACACCTCCACGTCCGCCCATTCGCACCTTGGCTGTTCTTCCCACACTGAGTAGTGCTGTAAGCGAGAAACGCCCTCCCCCCACCCCCACTAGCGTCTCCTTCAGTACCTCCTCATCTCAAACATGTACACTCGACATTGTCATCCCTGTTACCCATTATAGGTCGAATTCTCGACTCCCCCAGTCACACCACTCAGTACCTCCACGCCACACTGGTCCGGCCCTGAACCTCCATACCTCCAAGCACAAGTTCTCTCAAATCCTCCAAGGTACGACACCATAGCTCCGCGGTTCCCGGTCCAAGTATTGACTTCTCCCCTTTCTGTTCCCTTCTTGCAACCCTTTCTCCTAATTTCTTCTCTGCTTGAGTTTACATACACATGAAGGAGATGGTAGGATCTTCTCCCTCTGAGCAGCAGATCCAGTAAAAATAAGATTCACCTTTTGCTCATCTCAACTTTTGGCTTCTTTCTCTGTGAATAGTGTCATTTAGCTTACTTGGGAGGTTTCTGATGCTTTGTCTGTATTTGAAGAATCCTGGGCCTAGATTCTTCATTTATAATACTCATTCTCTCAGCTTTTCCTTATAGTTGAATCCACTCTTTCTTAGACTGGAAACTTAAGTATTTCGTATTTAATTCTAAGAGAAATGGGAAGCACTGAAGAATGGTAAACAGCTGAGTAAGTTACTTAGATTTTTGTTTTAAAAACGTCACTTGGCTGGTCTGTGGAGGACAGATTGGAGAGGCAGCTGTAAAAACGGAGATCAGATAGGCAGATGCTACTCAAATGTATCTGTGGTTAAGGACCTGTTTTGTTTTAGTTTCTAATCTATACTGGTACTTTGGTAACATAATAAAATGGATGTTGTGGCTTGTGAAGTTGCTATAAAAATTTCTAAATTCTTCCACTTAGTTTCTGTATTTACCTGTCTCATACTAATAATAATTGTTTGTAAAACAGTATTGGTCCACACACCACACTTTTGAGTAGAATTAAGTTTGGCTATTAGAGTAGTTTAGGCAAGAGATGATGGAATCTTGGTTCAGTATAGCAGTGATAAAGTAGTTGGATTGGCAAATGCTATCAAAGTAAAATTGATGGGATTTGGTGATGGATTAGATTTGGGGGTTTGGAGAGAGGAGAAGGCTGATTTCCATGGTAAGTGGTTCTTGTGTCTAATTTAGGGGATTTTGAGAAAGGATCAGTGTTTTGTTTATTATTTTCTGGGAAGTGCATGAGTATTTTTTTAATGTTTTTTTTTTAATTTTAATTGTCCTTCAAGTACAGTTTTCTGACTTTTACCCCCATCCCAGCCCACCTCCACAGCACACCCACCTCCCTCCTGTTTCCACCACCCCCCCTTCTTTTTGTCCAGGTGTCCTTTGTAATTGTTCCTGCAAACCCTTCCCCTTTTCTCCTGAAATTCCCTCCCCTCTGGTCACTGTCAACTTGTTCTCAGTTTCACTGTCTTTGGTTATATTTTGCTTGTTTGTTTGTTTTGTTGATTAGGTTCTTGTTAAAGGTGAGATCATATGGTATTTGTCTTTCATTGCCTGGCTTATTTTGCTTAGTGTAATGCTTTCCAGTTCCATCTATGCTGTTGAAAAGGGTAGGAGCTCCTTCCTTCTTTCTGCAGCATAGAATTCCATTGTGTAAATGTACCATAGTTTTTTGAGTCACTCATTTACTGATGGCACTTAGGTTGCTTCCAGCACTTGGCTATTGTAAATTGTGCTGCTGTGAACATTGGAGTGCATAGATTCTTTTGGATTGGTGTTTCAGCGTTCTTAGATATAATCCAAGCAGTGGAATTGCTGGGTCAAAAGGCAGATCCATTTTTACTTTTCTGAGAAAATCCTATACTGTTTTCCATAGTGGTTGTACCAGTCTGCAATCCCACCAACAGTGGAAGTGTGTGAGTATTGAACATAGTATAGTTGGGAATAGTCAGTATATAGCTTATAGTTGATATCTTGGTGTGGGAGGTGGGGAGTGAGATTGCCTAAGGAGAAAGTACCTATTTTGCCATGTATAACATGAGCTTTTTGCCCAAATTTTGAAGGGAAAATATATATAGATATAATGATCACATACCATGAGCATAATAATTTATACATAATTGGAGCAAAAATGTGGGTGCACATGGTACCTGGCAAAATACGGGATTTAGAGAGAAAAATAGAGGGACATAGTATCCCCTATGACTCTTAAATATTTATTTAATCATTTAATACTCACCTGAGGATATGTTCATTGATTCTAGAGAAAAAGCGAGGGTGGAGGGAGGGAGAGAGACTCTAGTAGGTGCCCTGACCCAGGATCAACCCACGGGCTAGTCATGTGCCCTAACTGGGATTGAATCTGCAACCTTTTGGTGTACTGGATGGTGCTCCAAGCAACTGAACCACCAGCCAAGGTTGACTCTTCAATATTTAAACATAAGGAAAAAGAAATGGAGTAAAGGAGGCTAAGAAGGTGTAACCAGAGGTTGGAGGAGATTTTCCTTAGCGTCACTGAGGCCAACGCAATAGACTTTGAGAAAGGAGGGAGTGGCTAATTAACTATTTTCAATGAAGCTGAGAAATCAATTTAGTTGGGAACTAAAAAGTACACATTATATTTATCAACATAAAATTAGTAGCCCATGTATAAACTATTTGATGATGAATTTTGTTTTAATCTGCCAAAGTAACAGTCCACATTTAGAATAAACTTACATCTATAGCATCAGCCATATCTTCATTCCTGGGCTGAGACTCATGTTTCTATTTATCATCATCTGGATGTTTTTATATGCATCTCAAACTCTATTTGTACAACTCTCATTCGAGAAATATTCAACCAAAATACGTATTTTAAGTACTATTTATTAGACATTGAATACTATACTTTTAAGGAATGTCATTAGTCCTTAGAGAGTAGAGACAATGGACATTTAAATATTGTTACTATAGTGTGACCAGAGCTGTCATAGCAGTTTATTCAGGTTGCCTTGGAAGCACAGAGAAATTGTGCATTAGGGAAAGCTTCCTAAGGAAAATGGCAGTTTGGCAGAGTGTTTCCTAAAAACAAATGGAGAGTTGGAGAATGCAATGCAGTGATAGAAGATTTTAAAGAAATTATATTCAGTTTAGTATGTTTCGTTTTATTAGAGAAGCTCAAGTGGGGTATAGGCACACACCAGACAGGTTGTTGTTTCTGATCATACTTCTGCTTCACTGTTGATTATTTTTTTCTCAGGTGTCTTTATTTCCACTATTATTTTGTCTCTCTTCCTCACCCCACTCCAAGTC
This sequence comes from Anoura caudifer, assembly GCA_004027475.1. Lineage (NCBI taxonomy): Eukaryota > Metazoa > Chordata > Mammalia > Chiroptera > Phyllostomidae > Anoura > Anoura caudifer. The sequence goes on from PVKU01007407.1 coordinate 10,669, forward strand.
TTTTATAAAAAAAAAAAAGTTTCTTCATCAGATTGTGTAATGAAACCTGGATTATTTGAACATGAGCAGAAGAAACTGACAACTTAATCTAGTGCAAAGATATCTTTACATGGAATTTCCTTATAGGTCATTTGGTTTAAAGGGAAGAAATACATTTTTTAATTTAAGGCACTTGTACCAGACAGTACTTAGCTTAGTTAACTTTATCTCATTTACCTCTTATTACTAATCTGTGAGGTGTAGATAATATCATAAGTTTTGAGTCTTGCCATCAATTACCATATGCACCATTATTTTATGTACCCTGAAGAGAGAGGACACTGTCAATTACAGTTGTAAAATGCTATCATGTTCAGAAATGTTAAAATATGAAAAAAAATGGGTATCTTAGAATTAATGAAATGAGGCATTAGTGCTACATCATTTTATGGTATATCACCCAAAGTCTTCAAAGTAACTAACCTCCCAACATCAAGTGAAGTCAGAATACGTTTAATTCTGCTTTACTCGTACGTACTTCAGAGTGCACTGGGTAGCTTAGCATAGAGGCTATGAATGTGCGTTGGTCTGCCATCTAAAGCTTTAGCTTTGTTTCTCAGGCAAGTTACTTAGCATTTCTGCCTCAGCGTTGTCATCTGTACAATGGAAATGATTGTACCTATCTCAAGAGCTGTTACAAGAACTGAATGATTTACTTTTACATTTAGAATATTACTTTTCACATAGTTCAGTGTTTTGTCTAAATGTTAGTTAATGGAAAACAGTAATGCTATTTGTGACCTAAGATAAATCAGCTGATGATGTGCTTTAAAAGGAAGGGGAAAAGGGCCTTATCAAATGATGCATTGATATTTGGTACACAAAATGAAGATGAAAGTATATTATTGATTTGACTTTGAAAACTAAGGTAAGATTGCAGTCTTGACAGTTTTGATACCAAAATTCCATTTTTATTTCCATAAAAATAATACTTGTAAAAGATTCAGCTGAAATATACTTTTCTTTCACCTCTGTTATGACACATTTAGTCAGAATATTGATGTGCTATGATGGATGTCTTAAAAAATAACCTGTAATATACTTATAATTTCTGTCAGTCTCATGAGGGATTTATTCAGGAGTGTTTTAATTTTAGTTAAAACATCCTACTTCTGCTTTGTGAAATATATGTGAGAAAAGTAACACTGAGGCAGTTTTGTTTATTTTACTGGTTTTATATATATATGATTTTGTTGCTTTGTCTTGAGATTTAAAACTCTTCTTATACACCCTGATAACAAAAATAGGTTATGACCTTTGAACTTTTCCTCATGCCCACTTTTGCCTTGTTTTCATCTTGTTCTTTTTCTATTTTGAGCTCACATCATTTATTTACTCCACAAATAGTTATCGACCAAGTATTAAATGCCAGGTTTTGTGTTTACAGTGATGACTGGGAAATGGCCCTTGACCTGGATGACTTATATTTGGGGTTTATTAATCCTCTCTAGTCATTGAGTGCTTAGGCACAGTGCTGAAATCTTTATATATACGCTCTTTTTTTTTTAATAATCCTCATAATGACCCTGCTAGGGTAGGTTATTACTTTTCAAATGTTTCTACTAAATAAATGACTATAAAAGGTGATCTCTTGACTGATGGAGGGGATGTAAAGATAGATTGTGACAAAGGTAGTGTGGTGGTGGAAGTAGAGAACTTAGGTTTCTGCTAAAAAGGATTTAATTCTTACATTCTATTACCTTAATACAGCATTATTTATTTTAATAAAAAAAATGTTTTAAATTAGCATGAGGGAAGATTAAAAAAAGTATTCTGTCCCAAATTTAGGATGATGGGAACATAGCTCTGGGAACAGGATTTTTATTGAGAATATCTAGGCATCAGGCTTGCTTATTTATTTATTAAATACTTATTTGATTTTTTAATTTTAAGTAAACTTTTATTAAAGTAAAACTTACATTCAAAGACATGCACATAGCATCATACAGCATGTACATCCTTGTGTCTGGCTTCTTACTGTAACATTTTATGTGACCTCTGCATGTAGTGTGTAGCAGTAGCTTTTTCATTTTCGTTGTTCTATAGTGTTCTCTTCTGTTGTATGACTATATATGCTATAATTTATCCATTCTACTCTTGATGAGCATCTAGGTCATTTCCAGTTTTGAGCTTCAAAGAATAGAGTCCCTAGAGAATATTCTTGTGTGTATCTTTTCGTGCCCATGTATACATTTCTGTAGGATATGTACCTTGTAGTGGAATTGATCAGCCAGAGTCTGTTTATGTTTAGTTTTACTTTTTAAAAAATATATTTTATTGATTATGATATTACAGTTGTCCCATTTTTTTCTCTTCTTTAATCCACTCTACCCTGCACCCTACCTCCCTCTAGCTTCCTGCCCCCCTCCCCCCACTCCTTAGTTCATGTCCATGAGTTATACATACAAGTTCTTTGGCTTCTCCATTTCCTACACTATTCTTAACTTCCCTCTGTTTTGTGCCTATCTTTTATGCTTCTTATTCCCTGTACTTTTTCCCCCATTCTCCCACTCCACCTCTCCACTGACAACCTTCCTTGTGATCTCTATTTCTGTGAATTTATTTCTGTTCTATTATTTCCTTAGTTTGTTTTTGTTTTTGTTTCATGTTCAGTCGTTGATTGTTGTGAGTTGTCATTTTACTGTTCAAATTTTTTATCTTTTTCTTAGATAAGTCCTTTTAATACTTCGTATAATAAGGGCTTAGTGATAATGAACTCCTTTAACTTGACCTTATCTGAGAAGTGCTTTATCTTCCCTTCCATTCTAAAAGATAGCTTTGCTGGATAGAGTAATCTTGGATGTAGGTCCTTGCCTTTCATGACTTGGAATACTTCTTTCCAGCCCCTTCTTGCCTGGAAGGTTTCTTTTGAAAAAGTAGCCAATAATGTTATGGGAATCCTTTGTAGGTAACTGTCTCCTTTTCTCTTGCTGCTTTTAAGATCTCTCTTTTAATCTTAGGTAATATGATTATGATGCGCCTTGGTGTGTGCTTTCTTGGGTCTACCTTCTTCTGGACTCTGAGCTTCAGATAAGTTTTCAATTTCTTGCTCTTCCTCCTCTTCTTCTGGCACCCCTATGATTCTGATGTAGGGACATTTGAAGTTGTCCTGGAGGTTCCTTAGCCTCTCCTCATTTTTTTGAATTCTTGTTTCTTTATTCTACTCTGGTTGAATGTTTATTTCTTTCTTCTGCAAATTGTTGATTTGAGCCCTGGTTTCCTTCCCTTCACTGTTGGTTCCCTATCTGTTTTTCTTAATTTCACTTTGCATAGCCTTCACCACTTCTGTTTTGTGATCATACTCAACCATTTCTGTGAGCATCCTGATTATCAGTGTTTTGAACTCTGCATCAGATAGGTTGGCTATCTTTTCTTTGTTTAGTTGTGCTTTTGGAGCTTTGATCTGTTCTTTCATTTGGGACATATTTCGTCGTCTTGTTACATTGTAAAGGGTGGAGCCCCTTAGGTATTTGCTAAGGTGGGGCAACCCACTTTTCTGTGTTTGGTGCTGTATGTGGGGGAGGGGTCTGAGAGGAAACAGTGCTGCTTGCTGGGCTCTGGGCTAGCTTTTAGTCTCTTCTAGTACCCCCTTCTGGTGTTGATTCATGGTTGGGTGGGTTCTTGTACATTCTAGGATTCCGTGCGTCTCTCCAACAAACTCTCCTGTGAGGGTGGGTTTGTTTTTCCACTGCCACAACCTCCATAGGATTTTACAGCCAGAGGTTTTGAGGCTTTATTTCCATGCTATGCAACCCTGAGTTGTGCAGTCTGTCTTGCTCCCCAGTTGTTCCTCCATGTTTATCTGCACAAATGTGGGACCTCTGGGTCCACCAGCCGCCACTTTACCACGCGTCCTCTTTGCCCTGGCTGCCTGTTTCCATCCCTCTTACCAGTATGAATGAATGTTTCTTCTTTAATTCCTTGGTTGCCAGGCTTCTGTACAGTTTGGTTTTCTGGCATTTCTGGTAATTTTTGGTTTTTAAATTTGTTGTCCTTCTTTTGGTTGTGCAAGGAGGCAAAGTGTATCTACCTACCTATGCCTCCATCTTGGCTGGAAGGCTTTATTTTTATTTTTTAAAGATTTTATTCAGTTGCCTCTTGCACCCCCCGCTCCCCCCCAGCTGGGACCTGGCCTCTCACCCAGGCATATGCCCTGACTGGGAATTGAACTGGTGACCTTTTGGCTTGCAGACTGGCACTCAATCAACTGGCCCACACCAGCCAGGGCTATGTTTATATATTACCCAGTGTTTTCCAGACTGGGTGTACCAAATTATATAGTCTCATCAGTAGTGAATGGAAGTTCCATTTGTTCCACCTACTCTGCAGCATTGGCTTGATAGTGTTTCATTTATTTAGCCATCTTGGTGAGTGTGAAGGGGTATTGAATTGTGGATAGGCTAGTTTTTCAAAATAAAAAGAATTCTTATTCATATCCTCATACTCCTCCCATGTGTTCATCAAGGGAAAATAATAGAGACATGTTTATTTTCACAAACCCCATTCGGATAATTCTGGTTGCCTTTTTGAAAAATGGTGCATTTCTGCCTATTGCTAAACATGGAAAAGGTTTTAAGATTTTGCAAGCTGGGGAAAAGATTTATAGGCTCTTTTACTGAATGAATTTGCAACATTGACCCAAAGCTTTAATTACACAATGCTGAAGTGCACTTGATTTTACTTGACTGTCCACCCAGATTGTAGCCTGTCACTCATTATTTGTTGAGGTTTTGTTACACCTTAAATAAGGGAAATACTGTAACATATCAGAGCTTATTCAGTTTTCAGAACTTGAAAGAAAAATTGAGAAAATTTTACCATACGCCCACAGCATGCAGTGTGTTTTTATATTTAATTTCTTGTTACTTATGGGTTTTTTTCTTGTGTCACAGAGGCAGTGTTGTTAATATGTGTTTTACATATCAAATTGTGGTGAAAACCAAGAATGCAAAACATATTTCTGCCTGTGAATTCTTTTCAGTGTTAGGATTATGGTTAGTCTGTTCTTATTCCTCAGTGAATGTAGATTGTTAGAATCATATATAGGGAATCACCATTCTTGTACATTTTGGGGGTCACAATTAATTGATTTCAGTAAAACACATGTAGAGTTGTGGCTGCAGAGAAGCCCATAGTTTTCCCTTTTCAATATTTTTATATGACTTCATTTCTTAATGCTGCAAATACTGTTCCAAGGTAGAACAGCTGTTTGGTAACTACTTGTGCTCTGCATATTCATATGCATTTACTGATTATTGTTATTCAAAAGAATATTAGCATTATTAACTGATCATCTGAGGACCTGAGTTGGCCATTCATGTCCTTAAGGTTTCCTGTGAGGTACAAGAACAACTCAGTTTATTTTACAAAGCATTTCCTTAAGAGAGAGGTAGGGCTGGTAGTTAGATAGTAATAGCTTCCTTTTAAGTCTAGTTTGATTATGTGTTATTTCATTTCAGAAAAGACTGGCTTAAAATCCACGGTCTCTTCATACATTGCTCTTCCTGGGTGATTTTGCTTCATTTTTTTTTCTTTTTCTCTTTTAATTTCTTTGTCTTTATTTCTTTCAATTTTTTTCCTGTAAATTACACAGTTATGTGACAAAATTTTTTCTTTAAGGAAAATTAAGCCATTTTAATAGTTATGGACATGCAAGGTGTAATGATATTGACATACAGCTCCTTACTTCTGTTTACCCTAAGGCATGTGACTTTGTCAATTTTTTCACCTAGATTTTATAATGTAGAGGTCCAAAAACCCTTTATAAGGTTAATGATTTATCCTGCTTTTGCCTAGGGTAGTAATAGTTTTTATGTCTTTTTTCCCCCAGCATCCTTTTCTCAGACTTAGCATTTGTAATAAATATTTTTAATAAGACATTAATGTTAACAGTTACATTAAAATGTGTCTGAATAGGTTTGGTAGATTTTTACTTCTAACTGCTGTCACAGTCTAGTCTATTGATAAGTGAGATGCATGTGCAGTAATGACTTCTATCTTTAACAAGTGATAAAATCCAAAAGTCATCTTCTAAGTATGCCTCTCCCTAACCCTTCTCAGATACAGTGTGACCAACACCTTCCTCAGTATTGGGGTGGGGATCTCCAGGTTTGGAAGTGAGGTAGGACATAAATGACTAGAGACAACTAACTCCTTTTGGTCTCAGGTGACGGTGAGAGATAGATTTGATGCCACTGCTCTTGTTCATACCACTTTGGTCCCAGCCTGCTGCTTAATGTTTATGCTGCAGCTTGCACAATTCATGAAGTCACAAGGATGGCAGTAGGTGGTGTCATTGGGAAATTAGAGGTTACATGAGCTGAAATAGTGACAGCGCAGTTCTGTCATAGAATGTATAGAGCAGCACTGTTTAATAAAGCTTTATGCATTGATGGAAATGTTTTAAAATCTCCACTTTCCATTATGGTAGCCATAGCCACTTGTGTTTATTTAACTTGAGTTCAGTATAACTGAGGAACTGAATTTATAATTTAATTTATTTCATTATTTGGTAAGACTTCTATTTTGCAACATACCCTTTGACAACAATTAGTTAAAAAACAGAAGACTGTATCTAATGAAAATATATACTTAAAAAGTTGCTCTTTTGCTTTTTAAAGATTTTCTACACCATTGCTCAGCAATGAAAATAAAGGAGCTAACATTGGGTAGCTATATTGAAGAAGAGTGGAGCATTCACAGAATGGTTGTGGTTTAAAAAAAAGACAAATGTTAAGTATGCTTGCTAGAGAGTCACTGAAATGATGCATTTTGGCTTTTTTGGGGTTTGATATGGAAGTGAAGCCATAATGGGGATAATGACTTGAGAATGGGAAAGACTCAATGAAGTGTTGGTTATAAGAGGTATTTAGGATTAAATTCATGACATTAAATTGAGGAATAGGTTCTGTTGTAAGAATGATATACTGAGGTTTATTTTCATAGTTGGTTAAGCTGTTGTAGGTAATAAGTTCTAAGTCAGAATATTTGAAAAAGATCACTAAAATGTTACGTGGATGAAATGATTCAGAAAGGTCAAGGAACTTTGTTGATAAGTCAGAAGTCCGCAGGAGTAAAATTATGCAAGGTGATGTTAGAACTGGTGAAGAAAACAATGGAGACAAGCTTTCAAGTCCTCCATAAGGGATCCTAACTGAAAGAGAGGGTAGATGAAAGCAAAGGAGAAGACATTAAGAAAGTGTAGTATTGGACTCATGCAGTTGCCAAATGGTTTTAGAAGATCAAAAAAGTGGTCTGGAAGGTCTGGAAGAACAGTGCGGAGTTGGAAGAACTCTACTTCCAACTCCTTTTTCTAGGTCCTTCACAGTTGTAAGAAAAAGATATTGTTTTAGTAATTCTACTTTATATGCTTTGGTAAGGTGTTTGCTGCTCTGAGCTTATTTTTGTTTGTCTAGTGCTCGACCTAATAGGTACCTATTTAGGTACCTAATAAGTGTTTGTTAAGTAAATGCTAGATGAATGTGAAATTGTTCCAGTGTTCTGGTATTCTAGAACAAGGAATTGCTTACACACTTTAAAAAAGTGATTTGAAAATTAGTAAAAGAAACTGTTACTTTAACACAATTGTATTTTCAAAGTATGGATTTAATTATCCCAATTTTAACTAGACATGTTTGTATCTCAAAGTGTAATATAGGAAATGAATTACATAACTTTTAGTAGATGGTAGTTTTGTAATGGGTGATTAAGGGTAGCTGGGATATTTGGTGGACTAATCTTGATTTTTAGAGGTGGAGAAGAGGATATTGCAAAATTAATGCAATATCCTCTTGTCAACTGGTTATTTTGTTGTTTCCTTGTATTGGCACATTAGGTTCTTGAGGAAGGAATTGTAGTAGATTGACTTTGGGCAAAGTAGATTAAAAAAATTTCAGTAATTTAAGGTAAGAACTTTTAGCCATCAGTAAATGAGCAGAAGGAAAAGAATGAAAGCAAAAGACTTGATTTTTGTTTTTTTTTTTAAAAAAAAGCTATATGGGCAAAAGTTTTAAACAAATGTTTAGCCATATTTTTCTAAAACAAAAGAGGTTAGTGAAAGGAGAGGGAGGGTATATAGCTTTTATTTTTAGAACTCAGGTGATTTTGCAAAATGCCTGGGGTTAATATTACTGGATTCAGAATTGGCTAGTAACTGTATAGATGCCACCATAAGTATATTACAAAACTTCTTTCGTACTCACTATAATCTTTTTTTTTTAAATACAAGCAAAAGTTTATTTAGAAAGTCACAAAGGTAGAATACATGAATCAGCTGGTTTGTGTGGGCTGAGGAAACAAGTTACAGAGGCAAAAGAAGGGCCCTTGGATAAGAGAAAGAAACGAGAAAGTGAGAGAGCGTGCGCACCTGAGTGTGCCTCAAAATAATCTTTTTGAGTGAAGAATATTCCTTTTCTGAGGATGAGAAAGTTAAGGGCCAGAAAATGAAAATAATCTGTTCAAGGGTTATAAAACAACAACAAATTAAATTTGCATTGTTTTATACACAGATGTTATGTTTCAATAGTTTTAACAGATGTATCACCTGTGTAATAACAGCATATCAAGATAAGAGATCATTTCCATTACCCCAGAAAGTTCCTTTGAAAGTTACAGAATTCCTGAGAGATGTTTTGCATATCAGTCTGTCTTTTTCCAAATACACCTCCACATTATGTACCTTAAAAGGGAGATGGGGTCTGTTAGAGTAGTGGTGTCAAACTCATTTTCACTTGGAGCCACATCAGCCTCATTCTTGCCTTCAAAGGACTGAATGTAATTTTAGGACTGTATAAATGTAACCACTCCTTAACAGTTAAGTGAGAGCTGGGTAGCAACAAGGTGCCCAGCCAGATAAAACAAGGTGGAAGGCTGAGTTTGGCCCTTGGGCCTTGTGTTTGCCACATGCGTGTTAGAGAGAAGTAGTGTGAGAGCAACAAAGTTAGTAGCTGATGTGTAATAGCTAATGGGAAGCCAAGTGATAAAAGTAAAACCTCAAAAATCATAGTTAGGCAAATTTAATTCTGCTCTCCTTCATAGTTCATGAGATTATTACTGTTTTGTAAGCTAGGTCTATCTTTGAGTTTTATATTAATACATATATATTATGAGTGCTATCTATGCACCAGAACTATATTAGGTATCTTTCTTTCATTCCCATTTAATACATCAGTCTCTTCAGATGATTATCATTTATTATTCCCATTTTACAAATAAGAAAACTGAGCCCCAAAGAACTCACACTGCTTCAGAATTTGAATGTAAGTCTAATATTAGAAACCAAATTCTTTTTAAAATATATTTTACTATGCTATTGCATACAATTGTCCCATTTTTTTCTTCCCTTCATCTTTCTCCACCCTGTACCCCACCCCCCCCGCATTCCCCTATCATAGTTCATGTCCATTGGTCACACTTATAAAGTTCTTTGGCTTGCTCCATTTCCCATACTATTCTTAACCTCCCCCTGTCTATTTTGTACGTACCATTTATACTTATTCTCTGTACTTTTTCCCCAACTCTCCCCACTGATAACCCTCCATGCAATCTCTATTTCTGTGAATCTGTTCCTGTTCTAGCTATTTGCTTAGTTCATTTTTGGTTTTGTTTTTTAGGTTTGATTGTTGATAGTTGTGAGTTTGTTGTCATTTTACTGTTCATAGTTTTGATCTTCTTTTTCTTAGATATGTCCCTTTAACGTTTCATATAATAAGGGCTTGGTGATGATGAACTCCTTTAACGTGACCTTATCTGGGAAGCACTTTGTCTGCCCTTCCATTCTAAATGATAGCTTTGCTGGATAGAGTAATCTTGGATGTAGGTCCTTGCCTTTCATGACTTGGTCCTTGCCTTTCATGACTTGGAATACTTCTTTCCAGCCCCTTCTTGCCTGAAAGGTCTCTTTTGAGAATCAGCTGACAGTCTGATGGGAACTACTTTGTAGGTGACTGTGCCCTTATCCATTGCTGCTTCTAGGATTCTCTCCTTCATTTTAATCTTGACTAAGCAATTATGATGTGCCTTGGTGTGTGCTTCCTTGGGTCCAAATTTTTTGAGACTCTCTGAGCTTCCTGGACTTCCTGGAAGTCTATTTTTGCCAGATTGGAGAAGTTCTCCTTCATTATTTGTTCAAATAAGTTTACCATTTCTTGCACTTCCTCTTTTCTTTCTGGCACCCCTACGATTTGGCTGTTAGAACCTTTAAAGTTTTTCCTCAGGTTCCTAAGCCTCTGCTCATTTTTTTGAATTCTTGTTTTTTCATTCTGTTCTGGTTGAATGCTTAGTTCTTCCTTCTGCTCTAAACTGTTAATTTGAGTCCTGGTTTCCTTTGTGACACTGTTGGTTCCCTGTACATTTTTCTTTATTTCACTTTTCATAGCCTTCACTTTTTCCTCTGTTTTGTGACCATACTCAACCATTTCTGTGAGCATCCTGATTATCAGTGTTTTGAACACTGCATCACATAGGTTGGCTAACTTTTCTTTGTTTAGTTGTATTTTTGGAGTTTTGATCTGTTCTTTCATTTGGTACATATTTCTTTGTCTTGGTGCATCTGTTATGTTATAATGGGCGGGACCTTAGGTATTCACCAAGGCAGGGCATCCCACTTTGCTGTGTTTGGTGCTATATGTGTGGGAGAGGTCTGAGAGGGAACAATGCCGCTTGCTTGGCTCTCACCCCATTTTCAGTCACTTCCCCTAGTACCCACAAACAAATTGGGCCCTTCTGGTGCTGATTCCCCAGGTGGGTAGGTTTGTGTACTGTCTAGGACCCTGTGTGGTTTTCTCTCCAACAAACTCTCCTGTGAAGCTGGGAGTTTCTCTTTCTGCCTCAGCCCTCACAGGTTTATTCAGTCAGAAGTTTTGAGGTTTTATTTCCCTGCACTGTCTCGCTCCCCATGCAACCCAGGGCTCCACTGCGGTGAAATGAAGTTGTTTATCTGCACACAAATGTTGTACTGCCCACTCTGCCAGCTCCCATCTTGCCCACCCTGGTCCTTCAGCTTCCACCTTGTCCTGAGTCTTATCCACCCTAGCTGCCTGTGTTTGTCCCTCCTACTGGTCTGGATGAATGTTTCTTCTTTAACGCCTTGGTTGTGGGACTTCCTTGAAGTTCGATTTTCTGGCAGTTCTGGTTATTTTTTTTTAATTTGTTGTCCTCCTTTTAGTTGTGTGAGGAGGCAAAGTGTATATACCTATGCCTCCATCTTGGCCAGAAACCCTGTGGAAACCAAATTCTTAAATCTGATGGTGTTCCTTGGATCATTCTGTAATACTAAAATATATTTGGTACTTAGATTATTAGAAGGCAAAATACATTTGCTGTTTAGTAAATATGTAATATTTTTCCTGTTGTTGACTTCACATCTAGTCAGTGTGTCTTTGCTTACTATCTGCCAAGTTCTATAGTAGGCAATGGTCACATAGAGATGAAAATACAGTCATTTCAAGGAGCTTAGCATATTTGATGAATTGGGAAAATACTAGTAGGGGGTTTTTTTGACTTTCAATATTATTTTGTATTAGTTCAGATATACAGCATAGTGGTTAGACAGTTACATAATTTAAAAAGTGATCCCTTCAGTAATTCAAGTACCCACCTGGCAACTTACATATTTACTAGTTTTATTGATTATACACCTTATGCTGAATTTTACATCTCTGTAACTATTCTGTAACTACCAATTTGTACTACTACTTTTTTTTTTTTAGATTTTATTTATTTGTTTTTAGAGAGAGGGGAAGGGAGGGAGAAAGAGGGAGAGAAACTTCAATGTGTGGTTGTCTCTCAAGCACCCCCTACTGGGGACCTGGCCCGCAACCCTGGCATGTGCTTTGGTTTGCAGTCCAGTGCTTAATCCACTGAGCCACAACAGCCAGGGCCCAATTTGTACTTCTTAATCCTTTCATTTATTTCACCCATCTCCCCACCCCGCTTCTCCTCTGGCAGCCATCAGTTTTCTGATTCTTTGAGTCTGTTTCTATTTTATTTGTTTTGTTCTTTAGATTCCACATATAAGTGGAATATATATGGTATTAATCTTTGACTTATTTCCCTTAGCACAATACCCTTTAGGTCCATCCACATCCACATTGTGTCATATGGTAAGATTTTTTTCTTTTTATCCTCACCTGAGGACTTACTTATTGATCTTAGAGAGAAGGGAAGGGAGGGAAAGAGAGAGGGGGAGAAGTATCAATATGAGAGAGAAACATCGATCGGTTGCCTATCAACTGGGGACCAAACCTGCAACCTAGGCATATGCTCTGATTGGAATTGAACCCATAAGCTTTCAGTTTACAGAATGATGTTCCAACCAACTGAGCCACACAGCGAGGGTGAAATTATTTTATTTTTTTAAAACTGAGTAATCCCATTGTATATATGTATCACAACTTTCTTATCCATTCATCCATTGATGGGCACTTGGGTTGCTTCCATACCTTTGCTATTGTAAATAACACTGGATTGATCTTGGGGGTGCATATATCTTTTTTGAATAGTGTTTTGGGTTTTTTCAACTATATATCCAGGAGTGGAATTGTTGGGTTATAAAACAGTTCTATTTTTGGTTTTTTGAGGAAATTTCATGCTGCTTGTCATAGAGGCTGTACTAGTTTGTATTTCCACCAGCAGTTTGTGAAGTTTTGTTTTCTCCAGAAAAATAATAGTATTTTCAGTTAAATCCTGAATTCAATTTATGACGCCTTGCCAGTGGTCTTTTTTTTTCTTGTTTTAATTTCTGTGACCTTAGGTCATATTGTTTCTGTGTTTCTGTCTTCCTATTTGTAAAATAGAAGACAGGCTTATTTTGAGGATCAAGTGAGATAATATGTGCAAGAGTAAAGTTCTAAAGTATGAAGTAAGATCTTATGAATAATTGTACTAAAAACTACAATAAATATGATTAATTCTATATGGGAGGCATTGCTGATGAAAGTGCTTGGATAGCTGGGGAGTAATTCATTTTACTGAGGAAAATGGAATAGAGGACATATGTTGATTATGAAAAATTTTATGAACCCTAGCCAGGTAGCTCAGTTGCTCATAGCGTTATCCCAATATATTAAGGTTGCGGGTTTGATCCCCTGTCAGGGCACATTCAATAATCAACCGATGAATACATAAATAAGAGGAAGAACAAATTGATGTTTCTCTCTTTTTTCTCTGTTTCTCTCTATAATTTAGAATATGAATTTTATAAAATACATGGTAAACATACAATACAATGTATGTGTGATGTGCTGTAGAATTGTGCACCTGAAACATATAATTTTGTTAACCAGGTCACCCCAATAAATTCAATAAATAAATGTTTTATGGAAGAGGTGACATTTAAGATAGATCAAGTTCTTGTCAGGATGATGGAATAGGTCAGTGTTGTATTGTCTCCTCTCATTACAACATTAAAATTACAATTAAAGTACAAAACAATCACCCTTGAAAACTACCTGAAAACTAGCCGAACAGAAGTCTTATAACTAAGTATATAGAAAAAAAGCCATATTGAGACTGGTAAGAGGGGCAGAGACCAATAATAACTGGAGATGTGGAGCTGGCTCATCCCACACTCATATGTGGTACTTAAGAATTGGGAGGGATATATCACTAAGGAGTTCTCCCTGGGGAGCAAGAAGTCTCAGCTCCACACTGGACTTCTCAGCCTGGAGCAGCAGTGCTGGAAAGAGGAGTCCTCATGACAGCTGGCTGTGAAAGTAGCAGGGACTCATTCCAGGCAACAGAAGGCTGCTGTTGACCTAGGTATCTCTTAAAGGGTGGCTCACCATGAACAGACTCATTTGCTCACAAACACTAGCCCCAAGATCCAGTGAAGAGACAGCAGCTAGAAAAGCACCAGGATGTTCAGGGAGTAACTCAAAGTTCAGAGAGTCCCAAACATGATGAACCCAAAGAGGCCCACACATTATAATTAATATGCCAAAGGGTAAAGACAAAGAATCTTAAAAGCAGCAAGAGAAAAGCTTTTTTTTTTTTTTTTTTTTTACCTACTAACTTAGAGGAACTCCCATAAGACTGTCACCTGATTTCTCAACAGAAAGTTTGCAGGCCAAAGGGATTGGCACAAAATATTCAAAGTGATTAAAAGCAAGGACCTGCAGCCAAGATTACTCTACCCAGCAAAGCTATCATTTATAATCAGAGACATAAAGAGCTTTCCTTCCAGGCAGGAAAAAGCTGAAGTTCATCACCACCAAAACAGTATTACAAGAAGTGTTAAAACAACTTCTTTAAGAAGAAAAAGGAAGAAAAATAAAGAAATATGAATAAGAAAATCTCGCAAAGAAAATTTTATTGACAAAGGCAAACATAAAAGTAGTGAATCAACACTAAACTATTACAAAGGTTGAAAGACAATATTATGAATATCATGTGTAATTACAACAGTAAATTAAGGCATACACACAAATGCACACACATACAAAAGAAGTAAAAAATAATGACAAAAACATAAATGTGAAAGAGGTGAGTTAAAAATGGTAGTGATTTTAGAATATGTTCGAACTTAAGCCATCAACTCAAAATAGATCATTATAAACATAGTTACCATAGGAAGCACACAGTAACCACAAACCAAAAGTCTACAAATCTATACAGGAAAGAGAAAGGAATTCAAATACAGGACTGCAGAATGTCAACATACAAGAGAAGAAAGGAACAGGATTACAAAAACAATTAGAAAACAATAAAATGGCAATAATTACATACCTGTCAATACTCACTTTAAACATAAATGGATTAAATGCTTCAACTAAAATAATGGATAAAGAAGAACTGGTACATATATACAGTGGAGTATTACTAGGCCATAAAAAATGAAATCTTACTATTTGTGACAAAATAGATGGACCTAGAGGGAGGGTATGCTCAGTTAGACAGAGGAAGCCAAATAACATAATTTTACTTTTATGTTCGATCTAAAAAAATAAATGAACAAATAAATTCAGATACAGAGAATGAACTTAAGGTTGTCAGGAAGGTGTGGTTAGGGGACTGCATGAAAAAGATGAAGGGATTATTAAGTACAAATTGGCAGTTACAAAAATTGTATAGCATAGATAATATAGTTAACAATGTTATAATAACTACATATGTTGTCATGTGGGTGAGTGACTTATTGGGGGCATCACTTTGGAAGTTATAAAAATGTCTAACCACTATGTTGTGCACCTGAAACTAATATAATATTAAATGTGAACTATAATTGAAAAATAAAAATTAATAATTTTTTAAAGATACACAGATTCCAATACAGTATTGGTTTTTAAAGAAGGGATAAGATTAAATTATCTATAGTTTGTTAATCGAGAAAACTTACTACTATGATTTGGGTAAAAGAAGTATGTTGCTATAATTTATAAATTAGAGCTTGAATTGACTTTAAAAATTTAACTTCTGTCAAAAGTTTATAAAATGCATGTATTTCTATGCTGTTTCACACATTTTACAAAAACAAATTATGCTTGATCATTTCTGATTCTTCCTGTCTTAAGAGCTTAAAGCAGTTGCTGAAATTTGCAAAATGTTATAGCCTATTGCCTAAGTAATTTTGTTTTTAGATGCTAATAATAAACTTGAAGGTGATACTTTGCTGTTAAGTGCATCTGCATGATCCTGTTCCTTTTATTATGCTTGAGCTGTCTAGAAATACATACACACATATATTTGGGTGATAATTGGTTTTAGCTATTTGAAATTTTTACCAAAAAAGACATCAGGTGTTTACTGTTTTGTTTATTTTCCTCAGCATATTTGAAGTTTTTCATAGGTTTTACCCAGAGGACCTCTGAGATTAATTCAATTATGAGGTCAGAGGTTGTCTTTCTACTGGCCTTTCTTGTTTTCACAGAGCCTGCCTCAGTGTAGGTTCCTCCAAAATATGCAGATGGGTCAGTGAAAAAGAGAGAAAGAAAGAGAATAATGAATGAATGAGTGAATAGTTTAAAAAAAGAGAGAGAGGTCTTATAACTTGTCCATAGTTTTCCTGACTTGTAGCCTCTCCCCTTTTTAGTTCACCACAATTTATATATTACTGTAATTTAAAATCTTACCTCATAAGGTTTAATGACGATAGTTATAAACTGTCATGCTAACTAAATAAAGCTGATTTTTTCCCAAAATCCCAATTCTGTATTTATAAAACAGAATTTGGGAAATAGCCTCCTTTTGAAAAGTGAAATATTTGCTTTATATACCTTAAAGGGTCTATGGTTATTAATACATATTCAGATAGACATATTTGTGTTATCATCCCTTGTATATAAGTTATTAACAAGTAATGAGAACAGTTGAACTTGTAGCAACTACTATGACATATAAATGTAGTTGTTTACAAGTGATGATTTTGAAAAATGATATCCAAATGTCCAGTGTCCTTAATATGTTAGAAAAGCAGTCAGTTTCTGAAATGATTTGTATTTTTTTTAAAGTAAAACTTTAAAAAAATAAGTGTGAAGAAATTATGTGGTGCTGTGGAGTCAGTCTTAGTCTATAGTGTATGAGTTTTACTATATTAATTTATGGTAGAACCGTGTGGGACTTAGTGGTTTTTGTCCTAACTTGTACAGCCAAATGTTCAGTGATTTGCTAAAGGGTACGTGGTCTGAAGCATAAAATATCTAGAAATAGAATTTAATTCTCTCAAAATGTAGATCCCAGGGATTTTTTCCATTTTTACCGTTGTTAAAGGTAGTTTACCATTTTCAGGTAAAATGGAAGACTTAGAGGTAGAGGACAAGTGGATAGTGAGGGCAGTGATGATATTTTATTAGCAGTATTACTAACTTTCTAGTCTAACCGTAGACTAGAACAGTGTTTCCAAGTGATCAGCACCACCTGAGATCTTTATTAGAGATGCAGATTTCAGGACCTACCCCAGACCCTCTGAATCATTCACTAACTCTGGGGTTGGGACCCAGCATTCTGGTTTAACAAGCCTCCCTTGGGATTCTAATGCACACTTAGATTCTAGAATCACTGCCAGAAAGAAATATAAACTTGTAAGTCTACCATATGTAATCACTAGAGGCTGGGAATATTACATTGGACCATACAAAATATTTTCTGATATTTCTCCAGCTTTTAAAAAAAGATTTCGTTTGATGGTCGCCAGGTGGGAGTGGGTATAGGGGAGTGGGTGAAGAGGTGAGGGGATTAAGAAGTACGAATACGTAGTTACAGAACAGCCATGGGGATGTAAAGTACAGTATAGGAAATGGAGTAGCTAAAGAACTTATATGCATGACCCATGTACATGAGTACAGGTGTGGATATTGCCTAAGGGAGTAGGGGATGGTGGATGGAGGGGGGAAATGGAGGGGAAATTGGGACAACTGTAATAGCATCATCAATAAAATATAATTTTAAAAAGATTTCATTTATTTATTTTTAGGGAGAAGGGAAGGGAGGGAAATAGAGAAACGTGGACATGAAAAAAGCATCGATTGGCTGCTGCTTGCACATACCCCCACCAGGGACCAAACCCAAAACCCAGGCATGTGCCCTGACAGGGAATCCAACCAGCCACCTTTCACTGTGTGGACTATGCCTAACCGACTGAGCCACAGCTTAGGGCTTGCCTACATTTGACTTACATAAACTTTAAACTTGCCAGGCTTTGAAGGAAAGTCACTTCTTACTTGGAACAGAGAATTCAAACTGTAAAACATCTATTTCACTAGGCCCCAATAGCCAAAGTAGGACAAAATTAAGGGGTCCAGGTAAATGAGATACTTGTCAAGTCTCATAGTTTTTTCTGCTTTAAAACTGAGGTGTGTAATATTATTAGCTATTGACTTCTGGGTGCCCATCCCCTCTTCCCCCCAGCTCTTTTGGCTTTCATTTTATATAAGAATGTATAGCCAGGAAGGAGGAATGGTATTCCCATTCCCAGCCAATTTTTTTCTTGAAAGTTCAGGATATTGCCATTGCTGTATTATATTATTCATCCTGTTTCTGCTTAAGATACTTCCCTGTAGCATGTGTGTTCAGGTATGTTGCTATTGATTCAAATCATTCTACTCAGAATCAGAGTTGTGATCGTATCAAAGAGGAAATTTTCTATCCATGTAATGTACTTTTAGTCAACTTTATACTGTTTTTAAGTGAAACTATAAAGTTTTTTTTTGTTGCCTTATCTAGATCTGAATTAGCTATTCCATTAATTCCCCCAGACCATATAATTAGTTTCCCTCCTTTTTATTAAACAAACACTAAGCATCAGGCTAGGGTTTACATTACAGAAATGAGTAAAACACAAAAAAGCTTCACAGAGATTATAGTGCACGTAAAAACACAGCCGTAAACATAAAACTCAGTAGTAAAAGGCAGTAATTGAAGGGGGGTGATGGAGGTGGTAGGACTGTTTAATGTGAGTTGGCAATGGCAATAGTAATTGATTTCAGTTTTCTAAATGGGCATAGTTGTTGGGCTTTTCCCCCTCTGCTTACACTTTTTAAAAATAGAAGTTGTAATTGCATCGAGATTACATAAAAGAGTAGAAAGAATAGGAAGCCACCTTCCCACTACTAGTTCCAGTTCCCACTGTAAATTATGCCGCCTTTTTGTTTTGCTAGCAGTTTCTATTGATAATGTTTTTATTTATTAGCTCTACCAGGGGTGTCCAACCTGCGGCTCACGGGCCACACGTAGCCCAGGATGGCTATGAATGCAGCCCATCACAAAATTGTAAATTTACTCAGAACTTATGAGATTTTTTTGTGATTATGTGACGCAATGTATTTAATGTGTGACTCAAGACAACTCTTCTTCCAGTGTGGTACAGAGACGCTAAAAGGCTGGAGACCCCTGCTGGGTAACCTACTTCTATGAATGATAGTCTAGTTCCTCTCCTCATTCCCATAGTCTCCCAATTACTTGTTAATGTTTCATCATCAAAGGTTTTGTATTTTATTCTGTAACTAAAATTTATTTTGTTTTATTTACAGGCCAATTCTAAACATTTTAAATCTGGGAATATTTATAATATTATATAAACACTTAATGTAGCACAAAGTAGAATGGTCTGACAGAAGGAAATGTAATCCTATATACATTAAAACTTTAGCAATTGAAAATTTTTCCAAGTCAAATTCTAGTGGATTTCCTTTCATTCATTCATTCATTCATTCATTCATTTTTAGTTTCTTTTCTTCCTCTGAGACCTGTTCAGTTCTATTGTTTCTTCAATCCATGATTCCTCCATGTGCTCCCGCCTTGGGTTTCTTTTTTGTTTGGTTAGAGCTGTGGTCTTCAAAGTGAGGCAGCCACATTAAAGGGGGGTGTCAGACATGCTAGAAATTGCTATCTGTTGTTACCTTATTTTTTATATTTTTTTACTATGCTTTATAAAATAAATATGTATACTGAGAGAATATGTTCAAATGTTTTTTTTTTTTACTCATAAAGGTATGTCGTACAAAAATGTTTGATGTTATTGAGTTTAGAATATCTTACTGAGTAATTTTCAGTATAGGATATGGATTTTTCAAGTATTTGCTGTCTGAAAATATTCTTTATTTGGCCTTCATTATTGAATAAATTTTAATACGGAATTCTAGGTTCAAAAAATTTCCCTTGAAAACCTTAAATGTATTTATCCTGTGCCTTAAGAGCATTCAGATTTCAGTGTGATTTGCTTATGTGTAAATAACATGGGAACTTTTGGGATTTTCTCTTTTTTTGGTGGAACTCCTAAAGTTTAGGCAGGATGTATCTAGGTATACATGTTGTTTTTAGCAAGCATTTTGATATTTGGTGAGGCCTATCTCTGACTCCTGTCTTTCTTCAGATTTTGGAAATAGTCTGCTGGTTCTTTTTTCTCTTTGTATATCTGTTGTTTCTGTTTTTATTACCCTTCAAGAGTGCAAATGAGGTGGCTGTTGAATCTCTTCAGTCTGACCTCCAGATCCTTAACTTCTCTTACTGTAGTTCCTATATTTTTTGTGTCCTTAGTTTTAAATCTTTTATTTTCTACTTATATATCAACCACTTTTTAAAAGTAACTTCTTATTGTTCTATCAGATAAGTATATCTTTTTTTTTTTTTTTTTTTAGATAAGTATACTTTATGAGAAAAAAGTGTAAGTATACCATTCCCCGAATTGTCTCCATTTCTACCAGGGTTACTTGTATTGGTCTGTTGCATTTCCTGGTTTTGGATCTTTTTCCAAATGTCTGTTGTCTTGGGTTTTCCATTAATATTTTGGGATGAAGAATTAAGTCGATAAGCAGTGGTATCTGGCTGGCATGGTTTTCTCTAAAGTTGTGTAGGTCTGTTTCCCAGAAGCCTCTCCCCTAAAAGGGAAGGCTATGGATGCGCTCAGTGTAAGTGGGCAGTGTTTTTTTCAGCATAGTGATCATTCACTGTAGATTGTATGGGTAGGTTTGTGAACCTCCACACATATCAAAGTAAGGAGGACTTCATTTTGTGTAGAGTGCTTTAATATTTAATTTCTGTTAGGAATTATCTCTTCTCACCTCCTTCTCCGTATGTCTGTTTCAATATTCAGAGATAGTCCATCCTGTATCCTGTTTGTCTCTCAGGCACTGATACTTTCACAAGGAATGTACCCAGGCAGGTGGCCCAGTTCCCTTAGAGTGCAATTCTTGGGCTTCGGTATGATGGTAAAAACCACAACTGCCAGACTTGGGAAAGGGGTAGGGTAGGTCCTACTTTTCTCAGGTAGCCCTAATGCTTTTTCTAAAATCACTAACCTGATGATCGCCACTTGGCTATCTTGGATTGTGATGTTCTTCCTTAATTTCTCTGCTAATTTGTTCCCATTTATCTGCCTTGAAATTCCCAATTTCTGATTACCAATATCATCTTTTCTTATGTTCCAGCCCTTTTATGCCTTAATTCTTTTGTAAATATTTGTTGTCATCTCACTGGTATGTTGGGAACTAAAAGAGACAAATAAGTGTTTACTGCCTTGAGCAATGAACTGTTTTCAAAGTCCATATTCGGTACAATATCTCATCCAGGTATCTAGAATTAGAAAATTGATAGAAGGCTAATATCTGTTATAGGAATTTGGAAGAGGGTATAAATCCCCTTCTTTTGCATTTTTTAAAATGAGGCTTTTGGGGGGGAGTGGGGGATGGGACGGTTACTATCTTGCAGGAAGGGGTGTTTTAAGAACATAGGTCTTTAGTGTAAGTTTAGACTAAAATCCAGGCAGGCATTGCCATATTTTAGCATTATAATCTTGAGCAGGTAACATAGCCTTTTGCAGTCTAGTTTACTCATCTATAACATTGGCAGAAGCAGTTATTACTTACTTCATAGAGTTATTTTAGGAGTCAAATTATATACTTAAGCCAGGCTTATAAAAAGTCTTTTAAAAAATCTATACTTGGTATTATTAAATTGTTTCTATTCAGGAAAATGTTAGTTACGCATTTTAGATAGCTTTTTCCTCCCAGAACAGATAAGTTTCGGCAAAATTGACTACACAGTAGTTTACTATAAAATAAAATTTCATAATGATGGTCTTTGTAATCCTGAAGATGCATTTGTAGAGAAAAATTGCTGTTTTACGAGTTGACAGCTTTTGGCGAAGCAGTTTGCTGGTGATTTGCTGGATCAGTAGCAAGTACATTTGCAGGGGTTTGGCTACTAGAGATTTTTGTTCTCTTACGGAGCGCCTACAGGAGTAGTAGAGCTCTTTGAATGATTAGGCTCATAGGAAGCCAGTAGGTAGTAACACTCATTGTATTTTTTCTGTGTGTGTGCTTCTGTAAAGTTGTAATAAATATGATGTATATTTTTATGGTCTTTTTGAATATGTTTGCAAACATCTCCCACTAGTATCTCAAATTCTTAAGTTATCCAAAAACTTTTTATTCTTTTACATGAATCCTCATTATTATTGAATTGCTTTCTAAATTACAAATTTTGAATCTGTAAGTCCTCAAAATCTTGACACTTATACCTCTGCTATTTTGACTTCCTAACATGGTATAGGAAGTCAGTTTTACCTGTTTTAAAACTTTGAGTGGAATCATGTAACATGCCTGTCTTTTTTGGCTTAATATTATAGCTATGAAATTCATCCATATTGCATGTTGTAATAGATTATTCATTCTCATTACTGTATAGTACTCCATTATAAGACTGTACCACAATTTATCCATTCTATTATTGATGGATGTTTGTGTTGTTTTTAGTTTTTGGTTATCATAGGTGCTTTAATTGCTTTATTTTCATATATCTGGAGTCCATCTATGAACATACTTGTACAGATACTCTTGCACATATGAGTGCAAGCTGTTGGATATATATCCAGCAATGGGATTGATGGGTTATAAAGTATTTATTTGTTTGACTTTCATAGATACTGCAAATAGTTTTCCAAAGTGGTTATACTAATTTTTACTTAACTATTAATACAATTTTAGAGAGTCAGGTCTCCATACCTGTCAACATTTATTAGATTGTCTTCAATTTTAGGCATTCTTTTGTATGAGTAGTAGTGTCACACTATTGTCTTAATGTGTTCTTCTGATGACTAATGAAGCTAAGCTGAACACCTTTTCTTTCATATATTCATTGATTGTTTGGATACCCTCTTTTTTAACTCTTTATGTAGTCTTTGGACAATTTTCCTGTTGGATTGCCTGTGTGTTTTGTAATTATTTGCAGGAATTCTCTTTATATACTGGATGTAAATTCTATATCAGATACCTTGTTGTAAATTTCTTCTACCCTGTGTCCTGCTTAAGAAATATTTATGTACCCCAGAATTATAAAGATGTTATTTCACATTTTTTCCCAAAAGATTTGTCTCTTTCATATTTATATCTGAGTATGTCTAGAATTGACCATTGTATATCATATGAAGTCAAGATTTCATTTTTCTATATGACTATCCATTTGACTTGGCACCTTTTACTAAAACGATCCTTTCTGTACTACGCTTCTTTATTACCTTTGTTGTGAATGAACTGGCTAAAATGTGTGGGTCTGTTTCTGGGCTCTTTATTTTCTTCCATTTATTGGTCAGTTTCTCTATTTTTACACTAATACCACAATGCCTTAATTTCAATGGCTATATTTTGTCTTGGTATTTTATACTTATTTCTTATACTTAGGTCTTGACATTATAATCCTTCAGCTTTATTGTTCTTCAGGATGCTTTGTGTTTTCTTGTCTCTTTTTCATTGCTATATACATTTTAGAATAACCTGTCAATATCTACCAAAAGCACTTCTGGATTTTGATTGAGATTGCTTAAATTTGTATATCAATTTGGAGAAAATTCTCTATAAGATTGTATTTCCATTTCATGAACACAGTATATTCCTTCGTTAATTTAGCTTAGTTTTACTTTTCCCTCAATATCATTTTGCAGTTATTGTAGAGATTGTGAATATACTTTATTAGATTTTTTTCCTGGGAGAATTGGATTTTTAAATTATACTATAAATGCTATCTTTTGAAATTATTATTTTCTGATTGTTTTTTGCTAGCATATAGAAATACAATGAATTTTTGTATGTTAACCTTATATAATCTGGACAAAATTTACTTGTTAATTCTATCAGTGTGTGTGCAATCATGTTATCTGTTAATGATGATCATTTCTTTCTTCTGTTGCAGTTCTTATGCCTTTTGTTTTTCTTGCCTTAATGTACTGGCTAGGACTTTCAGTACAATGTTGAATTAAAGTGCTGATAGTGGTCCTCCTTAATCTCACTGATAACTCTTACACCTTTTGTAAAATTGAAAAAAAAAATTCCTCTATTCTGAGTTTGTAAAGAGATTTTTATCCCAAATGGGTTGAATTTTATCAAATGCTTTTTCTGCGTTCATCAGAGTGGTCATTTTCCCCTTTTTTGGTTAATAAGATAAATTATATTAATAGATTCTGATGTTAATCACCTTTGCATTACTGGAGTAAAAAAAACCCATTGGTGATAAAATATTATGCTTTATTATATCTTTTTATGCAATACTTGGTTTAGCTTAGTATTACTTTGTGTAGGATTTTCACTCCTGTGTTCATGAGAGAGTTTTCTATATTTCCTTTCTTATAATGTGCTTGACAAGTTTTGGTATAAAGGCTTCACTGGCGTCATCAAACAAAATGTGAAGTTTGTTTTCATTTCCCATTACGTGGAAGAGCTAGTGCAGTGGAGCTATCTGTGTAAGTTTCTCTGGGGGGTGAGGGTTAATAATGAATTAAATTTTAATCAAAATTAGACTGGTTTTCATGCTGTATGTCACTTTTGCTAAGTTATGTTTTGCAAAAGATTTTTCTCATTTCATTTAAATTATCAGTTAAGTTGTTGTAAAGCCTCATTATCTTTTAGGGAATCATTTTTGGTGTTATAAATTGTGTCCCTTTTTATGATTAATCTGACAAAATCTGTCAATTTTATTGTATTTTTTAACTTTGGCTTTGTATTTTTTAATTTTGTATTTTCTCTTTGTACATGTTTCCTTATTGTTTGCTTCTTATATCTTTATTATTCTATTAATATTTTCATTGTGTTAGACTTTTTTTTTCCTAGCTCTTTAGATTGGAAGCCTAAGTTTGTGATATTCTGCTTTCTTTTACTGGTATATGCATGAAAGTTTATAGATTTCCTATACATCGATATAGTTTTGTCTTGTAAGTTGGGAAATTTCTTATCTTTAATATTATTTAGTTAAAAATATTTTCTGATTTCCATGTGATTTCTTTTTTCACCCATAGATTATTTAGTAAGTCATTTAATTTCTAGGGACTTATGTATTTTCTGTTTATCTTTTGCTTATTGATGTTAATTTAATTCCTCTGTGATTTCAGTGATCTGAAATTTGTTTGCAATGTTTTGTATATCATATAGCAATGTGGTCAGTTTTGGTAAATGTTTTCTGTGCAGTTGGGAATAATTAACTTTTTTTTTTTGCTGTTAGGTGCCATGTTCTCCCCCTACACATATAGACAGATTGTCTTTAAGATTAAGATTGTCCTTTTAATTATTGAGAGAAGTGAATTAAAGTCTCCCACTATGATTTTTTTATTGATTTTATTGGGGTGACATTGGTTAATAAAATTATATAGGTTTAGCACTTCTATTTTTGAAACTGATCCTATTATATACACAGTTAGAATTATGATTTCACAGTTGAACTTTTTCTCATTTTATTATTTTCCTTTTTACTTTTTCTCATGCTTCTTGTTTTAAAGTCTGTTTTGTCTGCCTAGTATAGTTGTGCATGCTTTGTTTTGGATAGGATTTGTAAGGTATGTATTTTTCCATCCTTTTAAAACTTAAACCTTTCTATGCCCTTATATTTAAGTCTTCCTCCACAGTAAATAGTTGTTTTTTTTTCCTCACACAGCTTCCTGTAATGTTAATACCATATTAAACACTAATTAAATGTGAAAACCTTTTTGTTATATTAAATAACAGTATTAAAACTTATTAAAACCAAGAAATAACATTGAAAATACTGTTAATGTCAACTAACTGAAGACTGGAATCAGATTTTTAGCAGTTTACCCACTGCCGTCTTTTTACTATTACAAGATCTGACATTGCAATTAGTTATGCCTTTGGTTATGTGTTTATTTAATCAGTCTGATAATTAGAGTATATAGCCTATTTGCATATAAATACAATTATTATATATTTATATCTTTACCTATTTACATATAAATGTAATTATTATGTATTTATACCTTTTCCATCTTACTATCTATTTGTGTTCTATATTTTTCCCTCCTTTTTTGTCTGTTTTTAGTTGTGCTCTGTCACTTCTAGTGGTTACATGCTTCATTTACTTATTATAGCTAATATCAATACTTATGCTTGCCATTTCCCCAAGAATGCTAGAACTTAGAACACTTGTTACATTATTGTTATGCATGTTAACTGTAGATAGATTTAAGCCTCATAAAACGTTACAATTATTGTTTTGTCGACCAGTTTTGGAAAATTTTCAGTTATTTAGCTTTTCTTCTTGCAACTCCATTCACACATATGTTAGATTTTCACTTGTCTCATAGTTGTTCTAGGGTTTTTTATTGTTGTTTTTTAAAATAATTTTTCTGCTTTAGTGCTAATATCTTTTATTGACCTTAAAGTTTTCTGGTAAACTTATACATTAGTTGTTAATTTCAGGTATTTTCCAGTTCTAGAATTTTTACTTGATACTTCCTTAAAGAATTAAATTCTTGATGAACTGTTTGTCAGCTTTTTAATCTTTTCCTCTTTAGTATAACATATTAATTACAATTATTTTAGAGTTCTTCTGACTGAAAGTTTGGGTCTGTGTTTGGTACTGTTTTTTTTTTTTCCTAGTTTTCAGTCATGTGTATCTGTCTTTTGGAAGCCTGGTAATTATTAATTAAATACCAACTATAATGAAAATTGATATCTTTCTATTTTACTTTATTTTTATTGTTGACAGTATTATAGATGTCCTCAATTTCCCATCTTTTATCCACCTCCCTCCAGCCCCCGCCCCTCCTTTCCCTCTTGCTGTCATTACACTGTTGTGTGTATGTATACATGTTTTTTTGGTTAATCCCTTCATCTTTTATCCAGTCCTCTCCCACGCCCCTTTGCTCTGAGATCTGTTAGTCTGTTCCATGTATCCATCCCTCTGGTTCTGTTTTGTTCATCAGTTTATTTTGTTCATTAGATTCCACATATGAGATCATACGGTATTTGTCTTTGGCTTATTCTTTCCTCTTAGTTGTAAAGCATAGAGTCTGATAACTTTGAGCCAGTCAGGGACTGTGTGAATCAAGACTGAATTAAGACTGTTGGCACATTTGGTTTGTCCTTCTTGTACAGCCTAGCTTTTCAGGCCTTCCAAATGACAGCCTGAAGTTTTTATTTGGGCTTATCTCTCTGTCAGATCCTGAACTTTAATCCTTGTCTTCTCAGCAATATGAGATATATGAAAATTTTGCTGTGCTCCTTGGGTCTTTCTTGGCACCCTGCTCCATGCATGGTCAGCACTTGGCAGAAATCTTAAAGGACGACTGCATGAAGATAGTAGCCCCTCAGGTATCCATTTTTATTTCCTACCCCACAAAGCCAACAAAATCTTCACTAAGTAATACTTCTACCACTTGACAGAAACCCTCAACCTGAGCAAAGCCTGGATTCCCTGCATTGTAGCTAGAATCAGCAAATACTCTTAGAGAAGAAAGTAGCTGTATTCTATCAGCTTGACCTTTAGATTATTCCCCCTTCTCTGGAATTTTGGGAACCCCTGTCCTGATTGCTTGAGGAGCTCTAGATGCCTTTAAATGGATAGTTTTTCCCCCCAGGGTTTTCTACTTCATAGTAGAACTTAGTTCACCTGCCAGCTATTCCATCATACTCAGAAGAAGACCCCATGGTAGCTTTTAAGTACTTATTAATATACATTAATTATTTGACTTGGATATTATCACCTTTAACACCATTGTCCAAATTACTTATCCTCATATGTCACCTGTGAAGTTTTTCTTGCTGTGGGTTTATTCTAGTGCTTACTTTGTATTATGTGTAGCTAAGGACTTAATATACAGGCCCCAGCACAAGTAACACCCTGTTTTTATTACAAAATCTTTTGTTACAAAATCATAACCATGTAATTCTTAAACATAACAATACCACACTCAAGCATACCATAGGACATTTTAGGTGAAATGTTCAAATTAAAACTATAAATTATTATACACATATTATTACCCTACCAAGCACACTCGAGCAGGCCTTCAGCCACACTCTGATTTCATGTTATCACTTACCAGCCATAGAGAAATAAGATGCTATAATAATTTAATAGACAAAGGAGAGGCCCACTGTGTGTAAAATTACATAATTCATGACAAAACAATGATTCACATGGGTCTCTGTATATAACCCTTGCTATTAAAATCTGTGCTTTAGTTTGTGGTCTTTCTATACTTTAGAAGGTATATGTTTGCTTCCTTTAGAATCCAGCTCAGGGACTATCTTCATGATTTCCTTCCTGGTTTAAAAATACTCCATTATTACTCTACATTTCACTATCATATCATCATATTGAAAGTTATCCTAGAATGCATTATCTCCCTAACTATATTATAATCTTCTCCAAAGTAGAGACTCTGTTATTCATCTTTGTACTGTAAGGCCCATTATAATGTACAAAATATATAGTATATAACAAATGCTTATTGTACTCACATGAAATCATCATATGCTTAATGCTTAATATTCAAAGACATTTTAAGAAATTTATAATACATGTATTTTAATTGTTTTATCACCTTTCTAAACATTTATTGTGGTCTAATTATTCTTCCAGATAACCATCTTAGAAAACTGTTGAGCATTATATATTAAGTTACATATTAATTCATTCACTTTCATTATGTAATCATTGTCATTGACTTCAAGACAGTACTTTCAGTTGTAATTTTATGAAGCAGTAAAGTTAACTTTTAACATAAATATAGTATTTTATAGTTGTAGAGTGACTTACATTTTATTAGTTGAATAATTAATAAATAAAAATGTTACATGATTAACATTACAGTGATTAAGTTAGCACTTAGAAGACTTGATCTCATCATAGTAATACTAAAAAGAGATTACAGATGATCTTAAACATGATAGTCATATTTTATAACTATAGAATTTTGATACTATTCTTCAGTATCAAAATTTTTTAATACGCTACTTGATAATTCATATATCCCATTTGTCTAGGAGCTCAATAGCTAACACACTAGAAATACTGCACAATTTAAGATAATTATTCAAAAGGTGTAATAGTTTTGAGATTTACTAAAAATAATCTGTTTAGTACGTTATTCTGTATAAAGTACTGGCCAATTTAGACTCAGTGGTTAGAGATGAAACTTTATAATTTCTTCCATTACTTTTCAATCACAAAAGAAATATGTATACAGTTGAATATGAACATGTATGTGCATATATATGTTTAATGAGGTGCTATTCATATAACAGAATTCACTATCTTAACAGTTTTGTAGTATACAATTCAGTGATGTTTAATACAGTGACTGTGTGCAACCAGCGCCACTGTCTAGTCCCAAAACATTTTTATTTCTCTGAAAGGAAACTCCGTATCCATTGAACACCCAATCCCTGATTTTTCTTCCCTACAACTCTGGACAACCACTAATATGTCTTCTGTATATGGCTGCCTATTCTGGATGTTTCATACAAATGAAATCATAATGTGTGGTCTTTCATGTGTGGTATTTTTTTACTTGACATATTTTGAGGATCATCTATGTGTAGCATATATCAGTAATCAGTACTTTATTACTTTTTATTGTTACATAAAAATTCATTGTGTGGCTAAGTCACAGTTTATCTGTTTATCTGTTGATGGTCATTTGGAGTGTCCAACTATGGAATATTAGCCAGTAACCTTTAGGCTATTGTGAATAGTGCTGCTATGAACATTCATGTACAATTTTTCTTTGAACATTTTTTTTATTATTTTTGGATATGCAGGGTCTGTCCATAAAGTATCCAGCCACATAATAGGAAAAATGGAGACATTTATTGAAGAAGATAAAAGATACAAGAAACATTATACATGGGACAATAATCCCTAAGTCCCCTTCAAAGTGGGCACCTTGGGACCTCACATAGTACTCTCAATCGCCGTCAGCTGTCCTTTCATATTTTCCTGAATCTTGTTGATGGTTTAAAATCTCTTCCCTCTGAAAGGTGATTTTAGTTTTGGGAAAAGGCAGAAGTAACAGGGTGCCAAATCTGAGCCACAGGGTTCTGAGGTACCTGGGTGATTTGATGTTTTGCCAAAAAACTCTTGTGTCAGACTTGGTGCATGAGCAGGTGCCTTGTCGTGTTGAAGCTGCCAGTTGCCCATAGCTGTGGCCTTCTGAATTACCTGAATAGCTTCCCCAGAGGAATGATCGAGCTTAATGCAAAACTTGATGCAGGTTCATTGCTCTACTTGCTCAGTCATTTTGAATGCAAGGGCAACAAAGTACACATGCTCACTCAATGGCATCTCCTGTCTCCTGTCTCTATCCTCACTATGGTGAAGTTGTGATTGTTCACTTCATGCATGTGCATTCCAGTCCACTCTTCTTGACTGCCAGATTACATTGATGTTGTGCAAACTGTTTTCTGTTATATTAACAATGGTTGGACTTTTTTCTGGACAGACCTCATAAATATGTATTTTAATAACAAGAGTCTTGCTTTTCTTCATAATAAAACCAGGAAATGTCACATTTAATGTTTTTAAAAGAGGCATAATTAGAATATGGAGGAATCCTTTACTTATTTACTAACCAATGTAGATTGCTTGTCTTATATTATTCTCTAGATCTTATTTTGGTTTTCCTCTCTCTGCAGGCTTTTCTGTATGAATAAGAATAGGAAGTCCTGACGTTTTGAATGTAGTAGATCGTAGATAGTCTATCTTTCTTTTTTTTTCTTTTGAAGAAAAGGAAAAATAGAGTACTAGAAATAGCACTGAAATGAATATTGGGAGATCTTTGTCTTCTAATTATCTAAGTGTAAATTTTGACAGATTATTTCTGTGGTCTAATTCATTTTTTTTATCTTAGTCCTCATCTATAAATTTAAGAGTAGTACCAGATAGTTAAGGGCTATTGCAGCTCTATAATACAAGGAGATTTCTCAGTTCGTTGTGTTGTGCTCCAAGTACATTACATGATGGGAACTTTTTGTATGTGAATAACCTTCATAAATATTTAGAAAGTTACATAAAAACATTTGGGTGAAAGTATTAGTATGGATACCATTATTAAAAAGTAAAATTACGTAAGTATTCATCATAAAGAATTTTTTAAAGAACTTTACATTTTATTTTTCAATTACAGATTACATTCAGTGTTACTTTGTATTAGTTTCAGGTGTACACTATAGTGCTTAGACAGACACCTACTTCACAAAGTGTTCCCCCAGATATTTCTAGTACACACCTGGTACCATACATAGTTGTCACAATATTATTGACTGTATTGCCTATGCTATACTTTATATCCCTGTGACTATTTTGCAGCTACCAATGTGTACCCCTAAAATCCTTCACCTCTTTTATCCAGTCCTCCAAACCATCTCTCCTCTGGCAACCACCAGTTCGCCATATGGTATTTGTCTTTCTCTGACTGACTTATTTCATTTAGCATAATACCCTCTAGATTCATCCATGCTGTTGCAAATGGTAAGATTTTATTCCTTTTTACAGTCAAATAACAGTTCAGTGTACAGGGCAGAGAAAATAGATTTATAATTGTGAGTTCTTATATTATTATTTATTAATTATTCTAGTATTTTTC
Organism: Anoura caudifer; assembly: GCA_004027475.1. NCBI lineage: Eukaryota > Metazoa > Chordata > Mammalia > Chiroptera > Phyllostomidae > Anoura > Anoura caudifer. The sequence continues at coordinate 42,008 of PVKU01007407.1, forward strand.
CATCCAAACAACTATAAACCTCCTTTTGCCTGACCCTGTATGTATAGACCACCACTTGTTTATCCACTTGCCTATTGATGGGCACTTTGGTTGCCTCCGTATCTTGGCTATTATAAATAACACTGCGGTGAATGTAGGGATGCATATATTCTCTCACATTAATTTTTGTTTTTTTTTTTCTTTAGATTTATACACAGAGGTGGACTCTCTGGGTCATAAGGCAGTTCCATTTTTAATTTATTGAGGACTCTCCATACTATTTTCCATAGTGGCTACATCAGTCTGTATTCCTACTAACAGTGCATGATATTTCCCTTTTCTCTACATCCTTGTCAAAACTTGTTTGTGGGTTTATTTATGATAGCCATTCGGACAGGTTTGAGGTGATATCTCATTGTGGTTTTAATTTGCATTTTAGTGACTATTAGTAACTAGTGATGTTAAGCACCCTTTCGTATACGTATTGGCCACTTTTGTGTCCTCTTTGAGGAGTGTCTGTTTAAGTTCTCTCCTAATTTTTTCCAAATTATAAGGGAACGTTTCTTTAGAAAGTTACAGAGGAAGAGTTCCAGCCAAGACTGAAGTGTAGGTAGATATGTTTTGCTTCCTTGCACAACCAAAAGAGGATAACAACCAATTTAAAAACAAACAAACAAACAAAAACCCTTCAGAACTGCCAGAAAGTCAAACGGTATAGAAGTGTACAACCAAGGAGTTAAAGAAGAGACATTCATCCAGACTGGTAGGAGGGGCAAAGATGGGCAGCATGGGCAGAGAGGACGTATGGCAAGGTGGCGGCTGGCAGATAGTGGACTGGATAGTCCCATATTTGCATGCAAATAAGCCAGGAGGAACAACTGGGGAGAAAGACAAACCTTAACCCAGGGTTCCAGCACAGAAAACTAAATCCTCAAAATCTGTAGCTGTAAAAACCTGTGGGGGTGTAGCAGTGGGAAAAACTCAGAAGTCTTATGGGAGAGCCCATGCTATCCTAGAATGTACACAAGCCCACCCACCTGGGAATCAGCACCTGAAATGGCACAGTCCTTTTGTGGGAAGTGAGGGCAAGTGGGGCAAGAGCTGAGCAAGCTAAGCAAGCTGAGCAAGTGGCATTGATCCCTCTCTGACCCCACCCCCCACAGAGCCCCACAAAGCAGCAAAGTGGGCTGCTCCACCCTGGTGAATATCTAAGCTTCCGCCCCTTAAGTAACAGGTGCACCAAGACAAACAAATACTGCCCAGATGAAAGAACAGATCCAGCCTATCAGATGCAGAGTTCAAAATGCTGGTAATCAGGATGCTCACAGAAATGATTGAGTAAGGTCGCAAAATAAAGGAAGAAATGAAAGCTATGCAAAGTAAAATAAAGGAAAATGTACAGGGAACCAGCAGTGAAGGGAAGAAAACCGGGACTCTAATCGATGGTTTGGAACAAAAGAAAGAAATAAACATTCAACCAGAACAGAATGAAGAGACAAGAATTCAAAAAACAAACAAAAAAAAAAAAATGAGAGGCTGAGGAACCTCTGGGACAACTTTAAATGTTCTAACATCTGAATCATAAGAGTGCCAGAAGGAGAAGAGGAAGAGCAAGAAATTGAAAACTTATTTGAACAAATAATGAAGGAGAACTTCCCCAATCTGGCCAAGGAAATAGACTTCCAGGAAGTCCAGGAAGCCCAGTGAGTCCCAAAGAAATTGGACCCAAGGAGGAACACACCAAGGCACATCACCATTAAGTTACCCAAGATTAAAGATAGAGAGATCTTAAAAGCATCAAGAGAAGAGACAGTTACCTACAAAGGAGTTCCCATAAGACTATCAGCTGATTTCTCAGAAGAAACCTTCCAAGCAAGAAGGGGCTGGAAAGAAGTATCCGAAGTCCTGAAGGGCAAGGACCTACATACAAGATTACTCTATCTAGCAAAGCTATTATTCAGAATGGGAGGACAGGTAAACTACTTCCCAGATAAGGTCAAGTTCAAGGAGTTAATCATCACCAAGCCCTTATTATATGAAATATTAAAGGGACTTATCTAAGAAAAAGAAGATCAAATCTATGAGCAGTAAAATGACAGGAATCTCAACGACTACCAACAACTGAACCTAAAAAACAAAAATTAAGCAAACATCTAGAACAGGAACAGAATCACAGAAATGGAGATCACATGGAGGGTTGTCAGTAGGAAGGGGGAGGGAAAGAATGGGGGGAAATGGTACAAGGAATAAGAAAGCATAATTGGTAGGCACATAATAGACAGGGGAAGGTTAAGAATAGTATAGGAAGTGGAGAAGCCAAAGAACTTACATGTATAACTCATGGATACAAACTATGAGGTGGGGAGATTCTAGAGGGAAGGGAGTATAGGGTGGAAGAGAATAAAGGGCAGAAAAAAATGGTACAACTTTGATAGCATAATCAATAAAATATACTTAAAAGAAATCTTAAGAAAATCTTTAAGAAAAAAAAGAAATCTTAAAAAAAAAATTGACCAAGGTAGTAGAAGTGAGCCAGCTGGGCTCTGTGGGCTCAGGAAACAAGTTGCATAAGCAAAACAAGGGTTCTTGGAGCTTAGGAAAGAGAAAGGTAAAGGTAACACACCTGGGGAGTGACAAAGAGGAGGAAGGGAATGCCCTGTTATGCTCCCAAGAGGGAGAGAGTGCTTCTGTGTTTATTTTTAAATTGGATTATTTGTGATTTTGATGTTGACTTCAATGAGTTCTTTATAAATTTTGGATATTAAGACCATATCAAATATATTATTGTTGAATATCTTCCATTCAGTAGGTTGTCTTTTTATTTTGTTGATAGTTTTCTTTGTTTTGCAAAAATTTTTCAGAATGCTGTAGTCCCATTTGTTTATTTTTCTTTTGTTTCCCTTGCCTGAGGAGATGTATCAAGAAAAGTATTGCTAAGAGAAATGTCAGATTTTACTACCTATGTTTTCTTTTAGGAGTTCTATGGTTTCTAATATTACATTTAATTAAATCTTTAATCCATTTGAGTTTATTTTTGTGTATCTTGTCTGAAGGTAGTCTACTTTCATTTTTTACATGTATCTGTCCAAGTTTTCCAATACCATGTATTAAATGGACTGTCTTTGTATGTTCTTGCCTCCATTGTCATGTATTAATTGACCATATAGGTTTGGGCTCTCTCTTTCATTTATCTATATATGTGTGTGTTTTTATGCCAGTACCATGCTGTTTTTGATTACTATATCTTACATGTATAATTTAATATCAGGTAGCATGATAACTCTAATTTTGGTTTTTGTTTTTTTTTTTCCTCAAGTTTGCTATGGCTATTCAGGGTCTTTTGTGGTTCTACATAAATTTTTGGATTTTTTTGTTCTAGTTCTGTGAAATAGACCATTAGTATTTTGATAGGAAATTTGTTGAATCTATAGATTGCTTTGGGTAGTATGAACATTTTAGCAGTGTCAAATCTTCCTAACCATAAACATGGTATATGCTCCCATTTATTTGTATCGTCTCCAATTTCTTTGTTCAATGTCTTACAATTTTTAAGAAAGAGATCTTTTACCTTCTTGGTTAAATTTATTCTTAGGTATTTTATTCTTTTTTAATTCCGTTGTAAATTCTCTTAGTTCTTTTTCTGATAGTTCTTTTTGGTGTATAAAAATACAACTGATTTCTTTTTTAAAAGATCTTTTATTTGTTTTATTTATTTATTTTTAGAGAGAGGGGAAGGGAGGGAGAGTAACATCAATGAGTAGTTGTTTCTTGCATGCCCTTAACTGGGGAGCTGGCCCACAAGTCAGGCATGTGCCCTGAGAATCGAACCGGTGACCCTTTGGTTCACAGACCTGCACTCAATTCACTGAGCCACACGAACTAGGGCTGATTTCTGAATATTTATTTTGTATTCTGCTACTTCACTGAATTCATTTATCAGCTCTAATAGTTTTTTTTTTTTTTTTTTTTTTTAGTGGTACATTTAGGGTTCTCTGTATAGTATCATATCATCTGCAAATAATAGCAGTTTCAGGTCTTTCCAATTTGAATGATTTTATTTCTTCTTGTCAGATTGCTATGGCTAGGACTTCAAAACTGTGTTGAATAAGAGTGGTGAAAGTGAACATGCCTGTCTTGTTCCTGATCTTAAGGGAAATGCTTTTAGTTTTTCTCCATTGAGTATGATGTTAGCTGTGAGTTTATTATATATGGCCTTTATTATGTTGAGGTATGTATCTCTATTCCCACTTTGCTGAAACTTTTTTTATCATAAATGGGTACAGGATTTTGTCAAATGTTTTTTTTTTTTGCATCTATTGACATGGTCATATGATTTTTGTTCTTGTGTTTGTGGTATATCATATTAATTGATTTGAGGATGTTGAACCAACCGTTCACCACTCCAGAAACAAATTCCACTTGATACATTGTCATTTAAATGAATTGCTGGTTTTGGTTTGGTAATATTTTGTTTAGGATTTTGCATTTATAATATGGCCAATAATTTTCCTTGTAGTATCTTTTTCTCGTTTTGGAATTAGGTTAATGCTGGCCTCATAAAATAAACTTGGGAGTCTTCCCTCATTTTAAATTTTTTGGAATAGTTTCAGATGGGTAGTGTTAGTCTTTGACTATTTTGTAATATTCATGTAAATCCTTTCGTTGCAAGACTTTTTGCTGGGAGTTGTTATTGCTTCAGTTTCACCAGTTGTGATCAGTCTGTTCAGATTTTCTGTCTCATAGTGGTTCAGTTTTGAAAGATAGTATGTTTCTAGAAATGAATTTTTTCTTCCAGATTGTCCAATTTGTTGGCATATAGTTGTTTGTAATCGTTTCCTACAATTCTTTGTACTTTGTGGTGCCAGTTCTTTTCTTTCATTTCTAATTTTGTTTTTTTTGGGGGGGTTCCTCCCTCTCTCTCTCTCTCATGAGTCTGGTTAAAGGTTTGTCAGTCTTTATCTTTTCAAAGAACTAACTTTAGTTTTCAGTGATCTTTTTGCATCATTTTTTTTGGACTCTTAAAATTTCCCCTTTGATCTTCGTTATTTCCTTCCTTCTATTCACTTTGGGCTTCATTTGTGTCTTTTTCTTAGTTCCTTTAGGTGTAAGGATAGATTGTTTATTTGAGGTTTTTCTTGAGATAGAGCTGCATTGCTCTGAATTTCCCTCTTAGAACTGCTTTCACTGTGTTTTATAGATTTTGGTGGTGTTGTGGTTTCATTTTCATTTGTATCAAAGTATCTTTTGTTCTCTTCCTTGATCTCATTGTTAACCCATTGTTTAGTTATGTTATTTAGCCTCTATGTGTTTCTGTGTTTTTCAATTTTTTCCCATTGAGGTAAAAGAAGATACCTGGTCTTGTTAAATTTATTTAGACTTGTTTGCATTTTAACGTGTGCTCTGTCCTAAGAAGTGTTCCATGTGCACTTGAAAAGAATTTGTATCAGATCCATCTGTTTAAATTAAGCATGTTGTTTAAGGCTACTATTTCCTTGAGGATTCCTTTTGTCCTGAAGGTGTATCCATGGATGTCAATAGGATGTTAAAATATCCTACTGTGACTACATTACTGTCAATCTCTTTCTTTATGTTAATGAAGATTTGTTTTATATTGGCAATTATCATCTGTTTAGCTTTGGTAAACTCATTAAAATCTCAAGAAAAAAAGATTTGTTTTATATATATAGGTGCTCCTATATTGGATGGATAAATGCTTACAAGGATTATATCTACTTTTTTGGATTTTTTCCTTTATAATTGTGTAATACTATTCTTTGTCTCTTACTATAGCCTTTGTTTTAAAATCTGTGTTACCTGACATAAGTATTGCTAGCTCAGCTTTTTTTGTTCCTTTCCATTGGCATGAAATACCTTTTTCTATCCCTTTACTTTTAGTCTGTGTGCATCTTTTGGTCTGAGGTGCGTCTCTTGTAGAGAGTGTATGTATATAGGTCTGGTTTTCTTTTCTGTTTGGCTACCATTTGTTTTTTGTTTGGAGTATTTAATCGATTTACATTTTAAGTGATCATGCTTAAGTACATATTTATTGTGATTTTATTCTTCATGACTATGTATGTCTATTGCTTTTTCTTCTTAAATCCCTTTAATATTTCTTATAATACTGGTTTGGTAGTAATGAATTCCTTTAAGCTTTTTCTTGTCTGGGAAGCTCTTTATTTCACCCTCAATTTTAAATGATAGCCTTGCTCTGCATAGCAGTCTTGGTTGTAGGTTTTTGCGTTTCATCACTTTGAATATTTCACACTAAACCCTTTTGGACTGAAATGTCCTATTGAGAAATCATCTAATAACAACATTCTTGTCTGTAACTAACTGTCTTTCTCTTGCTGCTTTTCAGATTCTCTTTTTGTCTTAACTGTTGCCATTTTATTTATGATGTGTCTTGATGTGTGGTCCCCTTGGGTACGTCTTATTTCGGATGCTGTGCTTCTAGGACTTGTATGTCTTTTTTCTTCACCAGGCTAGGGAAGTTTTCAGTCATTATTTCTTCAAATATGTTTTCAATGTCTTGCACTCTCTTCTTCTTCTGGTACCCATATGGTGTGGATGTTGTTATGCTTTATATAGCTCCAGAGGTCCCTTAAACTGTTCTCATTCTTGGTTATTTTTCTTTTCCTTTTTGCTACTCTGATTGGGTGTTTTCTGCTATCTTATCTTCCAAATTGCTGATTCAGTCATGTGTTTTATTTAGCCTCTCTTGATTCCTTCTAGTGTATTTTTCATTTCAGATATTGTATTTTTCTTTTCTGACTGGTTCTTTCTTTTGGTTTCCTTCTCTCTCTCTCTTTTTTTTTTATGTTCAGTGACTCTGTTTCAGTTCTCACTGAATTCATCCATCTTTTCCTTCAAGTTCCTTTAGCATCCTTATAACCATTGTTTTGAACTCTGATAACTTGTTTGCCTCCATTTTATTTAGTTCTTTTTCTAGACGTTTCTCCTTTTTTTTATTTGGGGCATGTTTCTTTATCTTCCCATTTTGGCTATTTTTCCATATTTGTTTTTGTGTATTTGGTTGATCTTCTATAGCTCCCAGTCTTGGTATGGTGTCCTTATGTAGTAGGTGTCTTTTGGGGCCCAGTGACACAGTCTTCCTGATCATCTGAGTTAAGTGCTCCAGGAATGTTCTTTGGGTGGGTTATGTGAACCCTCTGTTGTTGAGTATTGATTGATGTTGACCTGTTTGCGGGTGTGGTTGCCCTTTTGGCTGTCTACTATGAGCATCGACCCCAACCATACTGTATAAGCTGCTGCGTAGGACTGACCCTATAAAGCAGAATTTGCTGCAGTAGGCTCTGGTGCCTGCCAAGATTTCCCCTTGGTTGTGCTGCTTCTGGAGATAATCGCATAGTGCTCTGATGTAGTCTGAATCTTGCCATTGGGTGTGTTGGTTCTGGGACCTCTTGGGAGAAATTTTGGTGCAGATCAATGTGAGATGCTGCTTGTGACCAGCCCTGGGCTACCTGTTTGGAGCTGCAAAGCAATGTATAGTTTGTGGTATTGTGTTGGGCCTGGGTGTGCGTGGGAGAGGCCAAGCCTGTGCACAAAGGTCAGTTTTCACCAGCTGTGATTCTGGGGCCAGGTCAGCAAAAGGCCTGAGACACCCCAAGATTTACCTCCACTTGCCTATTAGTGTCAGTCATTGAAAGTCTCTGGTAGTATGCAAGTTGCCTGAGGTAAGTTCTCAGTGAGTCACTAGATTGGGATGAGTGATGTTCACCAGATTGATATTGAGTCCAACTTGGGGCCAGTGTTGGGTCTGAGGCTACTCAGCAACAATCTCGCTACACCAAGGTTGTCTGCCACCTCCCAGGTACCTCTGGGCCATTGTGTTCAAGTGGGGTCTCAGAGTAATTAGGGTGAGGCCAGCAGAGTCCATTAGGCTCAAACAGACCAAGATTTGTCTGTGTGAAAGGGGATGTGTGCACAGGAACAGTGGCACCAGTAGGGCTTGCAAGGGAGAAATGGCCTTCACTCTAGAGCCATACAACTGATCCTCCCCAGAGTCTGCCCTGACCTCCTCTAGAGACTTCCAAAAGAATGTGCGGTGCACTGGGGGTCCAGGCTGGCCACAGCCAGCTGACAGTATTTCAGAGTTCAAGCTCAGCAAGGTGGAGCTACCAGGAGTCATGAGGATAGAACTAATGGATCTCCATAGGTGGGACTAGTGAGCCTCTTGTTGGGGGTGCAGTGTCATGTGGGAATGCAGAGCCACTCAGGTGTGCAAGACATGGGTCACTGCTGCTCTAGTGTGCTGCAGGGGGAGGGAGAACGGTCCCTGCCTCAGAACCACAAACTCAGTCGCTGACAGCCCCTGAGTTCATCCTTAAGAGTCCACCAAGAAAGTCTGTACCAAGGGTTCAGTCAGCTGGTTCTTTACAGCGTGGGCCTGGCAGGGTTGAGGATCACAGTCAGTGGGATTGGGCTAGTGTATTCTTCCAGGCTGATGCAGTATGGACGATAGTACTTAACCCTGGAAAGATGGCATCTGCGTGCAATGTGGTAGAGGTACTCAGGACAAGGACCCTAGTAGCTCTCTCTTCAGCTTTCTTTTCAGAGCTACACAACTCAGCTTATCTTTGCACCACTCCTGCCCACTTCGATTTGCTCTCTTTCTCTGCCAAAGCCCAGAGTAAATGGCTTAGAAGGAACTTTTTTGCACTGGCTCTGTAAGAGGTGTCATGGGTTTCTAGAATACTCTCCATCTCAGCCTGGCAGAGAGAATCCCCACTAATTTTCACAGCCAGATGTTATGTGGGCTCCTCTTGACTGGGGAGCTTACAATGTGGGGTTGAGACCCTATGCTTCTCAGAGGGGTCCTTTGCAGGTGAGATATCCCTTTGGGTTCTAATCTGCTGCCTGTGGGAGCAGAGCCAGGCCTTTTCTCATCTCTGCTGTTCCTACCTTTCTCTTTGTGGCTTCTGTAAATCTTTTGTTATAACACTTCTGTTTAGTCTTCCATTGGTTATTCAGGTTGATTGTTTTATAATTTAGTTGTAATTCCAGTTTGGACATGGGAGGAGGGAATGCAGCTTCCACCTACTCTGTCACCATCTTGGATTCTCCCCCATAAATGATTAATTTAAAAATTGTTCCATTTGAAATATTTCTTTCAGCTTTTCATCACTGAGTGTGGTATTGGCTGTGGGCTTATATTGTATGACCTTTATTATATGGCAGTACATTCCCACTATATACCTGTTTTATTGAGGGTTTTTATCACAAATGAATGTTGAATTTTGTCAAATGTTTTTCTGTGTCTGTTGAGGTGATTATATAATTTTTATCCTTCATCTTGTTAATTTAGTGTAGCACATTGACTGCTTTGCAGCTGTTGAACCGGCTTTGCATCCCTGGAATAAATCTCTAGACCATGGTGTATGGTCCTTTTGGTGTATTGTTGAATTTGACTTGCTAATGTTTGTTGAGGATTTTTGCATCTGTGTTCATTAGGGATAATGACCTGTAATCAATCAATCAATCAATCTCTCTCTCTCTCTCTGTCTCTGTCTCTCTCTCTCTCTCTTTCATGTCCTTGTCTCATATTAGAATAAGGATAATTCTGGCTTCATAAGATGAGTTTAGAAGCATTGTTTTCTTCTGTTTTTTTTTTTTTTTTTTTTTTTTTTTTTTTTTTTTTTTTTTTTTTTTTTTTTTTTTTTTTTTTTTTTTTTTTTTTTTTTTTTTTTTTTTTTTTTTTTAAGATTTTCCATAGATTTTGTGTTAATTCTTCATTGAATATTTTATTCACCTGTAAGGCTGTCTGGTCCCACACTTTGGTTATCTGAGAGATTTTTGATTACTTGTCCAATCTTACTACTAGTCTGTTACAATTTTTTATACTTTCATGATTCAGTCTTGGTAGGTTGAATATATCTAGGAACTTAACCTTTTCTTCCAGGTTTTCTGATTTGTTGGCATAGAAGTCTTTTATGATCCTTTGTACTTTGTGGTATCAGTTACTATATTTCTTTCCTCTGTCATTTCTGATTTTCAGTCCTCTCTCTTTTCCTAGTGAGTTTAGCTAAAGGTTTGTCAATTACATTTATCTTTTCAAAGAACCAGCTCTTACATTCATTGAGCTTTTCTGTTGTTTTGTTTCATCCCTATTATCATTTATTTCTGCTCTTATATTGTTTTTTTTTTCTTTTCTCCTACCAACTTTGGGCCTTATTTGTGTTTTTTCTAGTTCCTTGAGGTGTAAAGTTTAGGTCAGTTTTTTGTGTTTTTTTTTGAGACTTTTCTTGTTTCTTAGTTGTATGCATTTATCACTATGAACTTCCCACTGGGGACTGATTTTGCTGCATCCCATAAATTTTTGTTATATTTCCATTTTCATTTTCATCAAGGTTTTATTTCTCTTTTGCCTTCTTTTTTGATACATTTGTTGTTCAGTAGCAAATTATTTAATCTCTACATATTTATGTATTTTCCAGTTTTATTCATGTAATTGATTTCTAGTTTAATACCATTTTGGTTGGAAGTGATGCTTATTATGATTTCATTCCTCTTAAATTTATTAAGATTTTTTGTCCTAATATGCTCTATCCAGGAAAATATTCCACATGCATTTGAGGATGGAATGTTGTTTTTATATATCTATTAAGTTCATCTGGTCCAAGGTGTCAATTAAGGCTGGTGTTCTTTATCTGTCTGGATGTTGTATCCATTAATGTAAGGGATATTAAAGTCCCCTACTATTACTGTATTGCTGTCTCTCTCTCCCTTTAGATCTGGCAGTATTTGCTTTATATAGTTTGGTTCTATGTGGATGCATAAATACTTATGAATGCTATATATACTTTTTATAGCAAGCCCTTTATTATTTTCTAATTCTCCTCTTTGTTTCTTATTACAATCTTCGTTTTAAAGTCGGTTTGTCTGATATCAGTAAAGCTACCCCAGCTTCCTTTTGGTTTTCATTTGCATGGAATATCTTTTTCCATACCTTCACTTTCAGTCTGTGTGTGTGTCTTTACCTCTGAAGTGAGTCTTGTAGGCAGCATATAGATGGCTCTTTTACTTTATACACTTAGCCTCTCTGTGTCTTTTCCTTGGAGAATTTAGTTTGTTTATATTTAATTGTTGATAGGTATGCACTTATGCTGTTTTGTTCATTGTTTTTTTATCTGTTTCTATAGTTCCTCTCTGTTTGTTCTTTTGCTCAATTCCTTTATGGTTTGATTACTTTCTTTAGTGGTATGCTTATTCCTTTATCTTCCATGTATTCATAGTACTATAGGGCTTTGCTTTGTGGTTATCATGAGGCTTACATGTAACAACTTGTATCTGTCTATTGTAGTTATTTACAGCTTAAGTTTGGTTGCATTTTAAAACTCAGCATTTTAAATCTCCCTGTTTTTTGTTTTTGGTCACATTTTACATCTCTTAACTTGTATATTTCCCTAACTAATTACTGCAATTATAGTCTACTACTTTTGTCTTTTAACCTTTATACTGAACTTGTCAGTGATTAGTCTACTACCATTACTATATACCTTTCAGTGAGATGTATTGTTTCATGTGTCTGGTTACTAACTGATGCCCTTTCTTTTCAGTTTAAAGAACTTCCTTTAACATTTCTTGTAAGGCTGATTTAGTCATGATGACATCCTTCAGCTTTTATGTGTCTGGAAAACTGTCATTCATTTTTGAATAGCTTTGCTGGGTAGAGCATTCTTGGTTGAATTTTTTCCTTTTACCACTTTGAATATATTGTGCTATTCCCTCCTGACTGAAAAGTTTCTAATACAGAAAAGCTGCTGATGGTCTATAGGGGTTCCCTTGTGTGTTACAAGTTGTATTTCTCTTTCTGCTTATAAGATTCTTTCCTTGTCTTTAATTTTTGCATTTTAATTATAATGTGCCTTGGTGTGGGTTGCTTTAGGTTAATCTTATTTGGAACTCTCTAGGCTCTCTGGATCTGGTTGTCTGTTTCCTAACTCACATTGTGGAACTACTAGGCATTATTTCCTTATATAAAAATTCTGCCCTTTTCTCCTCTTCTTCATTTGGGAGTCCTGTCATGTGAGTGTTAGTTGGTTTGATGTTATGTATTAAGTCCTTTTAGCTATCTTTACGTTTCAAAATACTTACTTCTATTTGCTAATAATGACCAGGTGACTTCTACTGCCTTCGAACTGACTGATCCTTTCTTTGCTTCATGTAGTCTGCTCTTGTACCCCTTTAGTGTATTTTTCAGTTTACTTAACTATATTCTTCAGCTTGACACACATATGTCTGATGCCATGATTTTTGTGCTGACTGTTCGGGGGATGCCCTTGATCATCGGGCTCTGGTGGCCAAGGAGGTGGGGGGCCTGCATTCCTAGGTCCCGTGGGATTGTGGCAATTAGAAAGACAGTTTTGGCATGCTTCCAGTCCCAGCACATTGCACAGATAGCAGACGGAGGCACACTTCCCAGTCTCAGAAACAGATCTTTTAGCTTGTTCTGAACCTTTGGCCTGAGGGGCAGGCTTCAGGTTTGGCCCACATCTAGTGTCCTACATGGCTGCTCTCAAGGATTATAGGTTCTGGACACCATCTTGGTGCTCTCCCTCTGCCTTGCCCCAGCTTTCTGGTATCTGCAAGAAAAGAGCTTTATTCTGGAGCCCCTATTTTTGTAACTGCCACCCAGGGGACACCTCCAGATCACCTAACTCTAATGTGTTGTAGGGCCCACATTTGTGGTCCCACAGGACTGTATATATTTGTGTAATTTTGAAAGGTGCTACCTGAGAGCCTGGCTGCCAGTTACCCTGTATCTAGATGCTGACATCCTCCCATTTGGGATGCTGACAAGTCTTGACATATACTTAACTACTGGGAGCTATTAAAAAATAATATGCTCCTTGGACAAGCAAAAAGGCTTGAGAGGCAATCAAGAGCTATCTTGATAGCTCTTGGTTGGGCAGGGTCAAACAAGGTTCATCTACATAAGTCCACTACTTCAAGTCTAGTGCACATTTTGATGTGCTTCCTCATTTATAGTTTAAAGTCTTTTCATACCTTTTATAGGTCTTTTTTCATTTTTTCTTTTATTTTTTAAAGATTTTATTTCCAGAGAGAGGGGAAGGGAGGGAGAAAGGGGAAGAGAAACATCAATGTGGTTACCTCCCGTGTGTCCTTGCTGGGGACCTGGCCCCCAACTCAGGCATGTGCCCTGACTGGGAATCAGACTGGCAACCTTTTGTTTCATAGGCTGGAACTCAGTTCACTGAGCCACACCAGCCAGGGCTTTTATAGGTCTTTTTGATTCTTTGTATCTTTCAGGTGGCTTTCTTCAGTGTTTGTTTTCTCATTTCACACTCTTGTTTCATTGGCTATAGCCATAGAGCAAGTATTTTCTTCTCCATTTTAAATGAAATCATTTCTCCCCTTTTATAGGAGTTATGTAGTTTTCTTTCCTCATTAGTTATTTTTAAATGAAAAGAGGATTCTCCGGACTTGAGTCCCTATGTTTCAATGTAATATTGAAACCCCTCTCCCCTCAATGCCCCTGTAGAGTACTCTACTATGTGCCTCTTATATTTTGCCTCTTTCACACACGTTCCAAGTTTCATCTAGTTACTAATGTCCTTACTAGGTTATGAAGAAATAATTATGCATCCAAATGAATGTAGTATGAGAACAGCTAACTTGGAGGAAATTTTATGATACAGTACATATTATTTGATAGGGATAACAATCCTAATAGAGTTAGACTTTTGTGGAAATCTATATAATTATTCTTATATTGCATTACCAGTTAGGTCCCATCTGTGTTACAGTTGTTCAAAACTTTGGGGTCTACAAGATATATGACTAATATTTGTAATTTTCAAGGCTCTTCTGACTTCATAGTCATTTTGATTTGTGCAAATAGGTCAATGAAAAGATGAGGGAAGGTGAATCAGATATTGTTCCCATTTTTTGTGATTTTATATTTATGATTGTACTATTAAGCTAGATAAAATAATATGTTGTCTACAAGTATGGAGTTTGATTTCTAGTGTTAATGCTACAGAGGCTGGTTTCATTTCTTAAAAATTATAAAAATAATGAAATCTGTGCATGTTACCATATAATCTAATTTGGGAAAGCAGTTGCTTTATGATTGGTTAAATATTTTTCCCCAGGATTCAGTCAGTTACACTTTTTGATCAGTAAATGAAACTTTTTCTTTTTTTGCAGTAAAATACTCAGCTCTGTAGGATATTGCATAAATCTTGGAAGTGGCAGTTAAGTGGCAATGTCTCGGGAACCCACCCCACCTCTCCCTGGAGATATGTCTACTGCTCCAATAGCAGAAAGCTGGTGTTATACACAGGTACATGTTGTTGAAATGCCTTACTTTATGTCACTTACAAATTTTATAGTATTTTGAGAATATTGTGAAGCACCTTGGCATAGTTATTAGAAATGTTAAAAGATTAGGTCATAGAATGGTTAACATATGACAGTTTAAAAGCATAAAATTTATTATGAAAGTGTTTTTCTGAATCTCTTAGGTTAAAGTGGTAAAATTTTCCTACATGTGGACCATTAATAACTTCAGTTTTTGTCGAGAAGAAATGGGCGAAGTGTTAAAAAGTTCAACATTCTCTTCTAGCCCAAGTGACAAAATGAAATGGTAAGATTTTTTTTGCTTGGCATTTTGTTTTTGATATTATCGTTGGCTTCTTTATTTTGTGGTTACTGTTTCCAAATAGATATTAGTTTATTTTATATTAGATTTGTAAGAAGTTACTAACAGTATAGAGAATTGTAAAGAATTGTGGGGATATTAATGGGATATTAACAAATGATTTCACTGTTGCCTCTTTTTTTTGAATGTTTAAAGTATTATATTTCTCCATATGAGCCTATTGTTTTATTTTAGGTGCCTGAGGGTAAATCCAAAGGGATTAGATGATGAAAGTAAAGACTACTTGTCCTTATATTTGCTTTTAGTCAGCTGCCCAAAAAGTGAAGTTCGAGCAAAATTCAAATTTTCCCTTCTGAACGCTAAAAGGGAAGAAACAAAAGCAATGGGTAAGTTATTTGCAAACTTAATGAAGAAGTCTCTGTAACTACATGCTGTGATTCTACACTTTTGCCTACAGAAATTGAGGATATTTTTTCCACTAAAATCTGCTTAACCTTAAATATTTAATTTGGTTATTACTTAATTTTAAATGGCAATGTAGGGCTATAGTTTCTGTACTATTAGTCTTCATAGACATGTAAAATTACTTTAATACTTAAATTTATATGAAAATTTAATTTCCTCATGTTTTAAAACAGCATTCGTCACTTGAAAAACTGTTACTGTTAAGGGCAAAGTACCTAATTCATGCCTGCCGTATGTAATAGGTGTTGAGGAAATATTTCTCTTCTCCCTTGCTACTTTTGCCAATTAAAATCTGAAGATTATTGTGAAAGGATGTTAAATGTCTTGGTATTTTATCTGTAAAATTTTTTAAATAATAGGCCTGAACACTAATTGAAAGGATGTCACTTTTTCTTAGTCTTGCGACTTGTTAAATTCACTTCAAGCTAAAAGACATTTTTCATTTTTACCAATAACTTTATTGATTTGAGTATTTTGAGTGTGTCAACTGTCTCCCGTGTGGTATAACACTGATTGTTCTAAGCTAATGTCTCAATTTGATCACTGTCAACTTCAACTGGTCTACCTGACTGTGGAGCATCATCCATTGAGAAATCTCTAGCATGAAACTTCTCAAACCACTTTTGACACATTTGATCAGTCACAGTACCTTTTCCAGGCACTGCACAAATCTTTTTTTGCATTTCAGTTGCATTTTTACATTTCTTGAAATAATAAAGCATGATATACCAAAAATGTCACTTATTTTCTTCCATCTTCAGTATTAAAATGGCTATACAAAAATTCACCAATTTGGTAAGTTTTTTTAAAAAACGCACACTGATATGACAGCTGTCAAAATACAACCTAACAAAATTGTTTTGAATAAAGTTAAAGACAACTAAGCACTATTAGACTATTAAGCCATCTTATAGAAAAAAACAAACGAACTTTTTGGTAAACCCAGTATTACTGATGAGGTGGTTTATAAACAGCAGAAATTGGCTGGGAAGTCTACGATCAGGGTGCCATCGTGGTCAGATTCTGATGCAGGCCCTTTCTGGGTTATGGACTATCAGCTTCTGACTGTGTCTTCATGTGGTGGATGGGGTTAGGGAAGTTTGTGAGATCCCTTAGAAGAGCAACATTCCCATTCTAATCTCAATCACTGACCTCTTAATGCCATCACATTGTGATGTATGGCTGGCCTTCCTCCCTTCCTCCCTTCCTTCCTTATTTATGTATTGAATTATAAAGGGTGAATGGTGGACATTCTAAGTTAAAGAAATTAGACATTCTACTTTCATGGAAGACAGTGATATCCCAGCATTATTCACACAATAGAATTGTATAAACAATAAACAGTTTAAAAGATTTTGAAATTTGGTTCAAACATATACTATAGATGCCAACAAATAGTATGCCAAAAATAAAAATTTAAAAAAAGTTGGATTTCAAGTATATTTTTTTTATTTTTACGATAGCATCGATAATGTGCATTAGTGTTTTCCTGCAGTAATAGTAGGCTTTTTAGAACACAGATTGCTGGTCCTACCCCTAGAGTTTCTGAGTCCAGAGGTCTGGCTTACAGGCTGTTTTTGCATTTCTAAACAAATTCTCTGGTGATGCTGATGCTACTGCTCTGGGGATGAATGGTTGAGAAGCATTGATTAAGAACACTGAGTGAATGCTAGCTAACATATACAAAGATTTACAAAGAGATGATGATTAAGTCAATAAATATACTTGGCCCACCGTCTAACCTAAGAAATTAAACATTACAATGATTTAAGTCCCCTGTATATCTTTTCTGGATTCTATTCCTCTTCCAACTTCAACCCTAAGGGTAGGTAGTCATTATCTTTCATGTTTTATCATCATTTTTTATGGTTTGCCAAGAACTGCTGCAAATCAGCAAGAAAGAAGTGGGATATATGGTTCCAATATGAGAATTCTGATGGGATACACACATTCAGTCCATGTCTTGGAGTATTTCAGTTACATTTACTACTGGTTTCCACCTCCAATTCATTTTTTTTTTTTTTATGTAACACTGAATACGTAATGTTGGAGAACCTTGTTTATTTTGTTGTATACAGTTATTATACATTATAATGGGTATTTGAAACATATACTTTAGACATTTATTTGTTAGAAATTATACTAAAAACTGATTTTTAGATTTTTATGACAGCAGCGTTTAGGGGTGTAGGGGGTTATGTGTGAAGACCTGGGAGTGATAAGTGACCTTAGTTTTTCATCAGTTAATGGATGTTTTCTAGTTCAATAAAACTTAAGTCAGTTGGGATGGTGTCCCAAAACACCTTAAAAGGGTGTCCTGGTGATTTAGAGCATTTATTTTTAAAGGGAGAAGAAGGAAGTGGGAGTCATGTTTCTGATCAGGTTCTGGTGGTTGATTACAAGTAGTATGCCTATGCCCATGCATTTTGATCTTACTTTATTATTGTAGGGCCTACATCTTTCCTCTCTATGAGGTTTGATCTGGCTGTTCTTCTATGTAGAGATCCAGAAAACTGAAAGTGAGCTCATTCGATGGGCAAAATTTGAGTAATGCTGAGAAGTGATCTGTTTCTACCTGATGTAACTCTTATTGGTACATTTATATACACAAATATCTCTACTTTTTATTATGGATGTATCAACCAAGTCTTAATTTTATATATTCATTTACTATATTATCATTAACAAAAATGTTTCTTAGATACTTGTTTTATTTAAATTTCTATTCTGTTTTCCACCAGAAAGCCAAAGAGCATATCGATTTGTACAAGGGAAGGACTGGGGTTTTAAAAAATTCATTCGAAGGGATTTTTTGCTTGATGAAGCTAATGGTCTTTTACCAGATGACAAGCTTACATTATTTTGTGAGGTGGGTACATTTTATATTTCAAGGAACTTCATGATTATATTTAATGATAAAGCAAAAATATAAACCATAACTATATTGGGTATGTCATACAAAATAATATTGGGATAATTGATAAGGTTTCATTTGAAAATGTTTTACCAGTAAAGTCTTAGATATCAATATAGTATCCTACTCTGAAAAAATTTGGTCATATCTCTAGTTATAAATTGTATATGTAGTTACACTAATGTATACTAAACATTTCTTTCTCTTAGGAAGACTATGAAATTTAAATATTTTTGTCATTATGAATAATTCTGACATAGATGGTGAATATTTTTATCATATTCAGATTGATAATATTAAACATAAAAATGTTATTAGTAGTTTATCAGTCTGAACCCATACTTTGAACAGTAAAGATTGGGAAGCTTTTTATTCATTCAAGTAGCTGGGTTTGTGTAATCAAATGATGTTATTAGCATTATAAGCAGTAGCATCTTAAATTTTTAAGTGTTCCCCCATCTGCATGTTATCATTATGTATTTTTACATGTACAAATTGTTGAGATACATCTTTGGAATGAATTCAAGGATTATGTTATGTTACCACTATAGTTTATAGAGAATATGTATTAGTTAAATAGTTTTATCAAAAAAAAATTTACAGCAGTTGATAATTTTCATAGCAAAGCAGGTTGAAAGGTTATAATCAAATAAAGTCAATGGTAAATATATTTTCATAGATTATTGTAGATAGCTGAGAGTTTTGGGAATTACTAACTTCCATAATTTCTATATACAAAACATGTTAAACTTGGCAAGATTACAAACTAATTGTATGCCATTCATTATGCTATGTTAGAAAACTAATTTAAATATGTCCCCATAGACTGCATAGTGCAAATACAGTGCATCTTATTTTCATTTAGACAAGCTAAATGAACTGTATGATGAATTTGTTATGAGCACAGTTGTTTGTTTGATAAGGCACATACCACAAGTGTCTTGAGCAGAGCTTATCAGTAAATAATTTTTTAAATAGCTAAGACATTTGTTTTCAATAGGTAGATATTATAAGAAGTATTCTGAATAAATATAGGGTATTTAAAACTTAGGATCCTTAATATAGAATCTTCCGGAATTCTAGCAATTAAGTTTTAGCATGTTGATTTTTAAAAATCTTGTAACCTTAGAATTTAAAGGTCTTTTAAAGCTATGTAATCCAATTTAGAAAACTTTACCTAAAACTTTTTGTTAAGACTTGGACTGTTGACTTTTAATATTAACTTTTTAAGATGTTTGTTTTTGTTGAATTGAAATATTGTTTACAGATATTTTCCCAAACATGTATCGGAACCTAGCAACCAAAATTCAGAATGAAGGCTGAAATTAAGATTTTTTTGTTATATATTTTTGAAGTATACTTTTTATCTCTGTGCTAGATTATATATGCTGGTGACCTTAAAATAGAACCCACCATGACATATATTTTAGGTTGACGTTGTTCAGATTTAGTTTTGGATACTGTATTATTGTGTACCTTTTTATCAGTGTGGACATTTATACTCTGTGCACCATATTAGGCATAGGAAAGCAAAGAGTATTTTGAACAAACATTCCTCATGCCCTCCACCATTTCTTCCACACCTCTCATTGATGCCCTTCCTTCTACAGCATCTCCAGCACTGCTTGCAGAAGAGGAGGAAGCATTGCACTGCTCTACGTAAAGAACTGCCTCCTCCCCCTCCCCTGCAAGTGGTGCTGTAGACAGGTAAGGCAGTTTGGTGCTACCCTTTTTGTGCAAGACATAACGTAATCTTGCAAGTTCCATACTGTGAATCAAGTAGCCAGTGGTAGAAATTTCTAGCCACGTAAACAGTCCCACCCTCCTGTCTCAAAGAGGTACATATTGCAAGAATTGAGGAATAAGTAGGAACAATAGAAAATTGGTTAGATTAATTCATCTTTTGAAATCCAAAAGATTTTAAATAATATCTTAGTCTACAGACCCATGCCATTTATCCAGAAAAATATGTATATGAAATTTAATAAATTTTATTTAGAAAGACACCATTTTCCCCCATCCTATTTTTCTGTTGCTAAGATATTCTTTCTATTTATAATACTTGTGATGATGGGTGGAAGTTGGGTTTTATTATCTAAGAAGCTATTTCATGCCAAAATGAAAAGCTGACATTGTTTTTATCACCCAGACTTCAAAATAGGACACCTATCTATGAAATTCAAAAGATCTGAGACCTACTATTTTGTAAGATGAGTGAAATTTTACTGTAAAAAAGTTTCTCACTTTGGAACCAGTGTTAGGGTTAGGGTTAGGTATTTGAGTGGAAAAATTTGTAGTCCTATACACCTTTTATACATTCCTAGTTCTCAATTAATTTAGAGAATTGCGATTTTTAAAAAATTGGAACTAGTTGTCATCTTAAAACTACACTAGAGAAGACCCAGATTTCTAGAGTGCTTATAGTTAATTTGAGCCTCCACCTGTTCATCTTTAGTCTGAATTGTATTCTCAGAGTGGAGCCAAAAGCAAATTTGAAAAAGAGCTGTCAAATGAGTTTGAGGTTTAGCTTTGTAGCAGTAGTCAATTTTGAGTATTGTGCATTTGCACTTTTATTTTGAAAGAACAACAGTTTAATCTCAGGAAAGAATCTCAGCCTTTTTTCTGAATTTTTTACTCCAGGTTCCATTCAGTTAGAATGTTTATTACATATATTTAAATATGTACTAGAGAAAAACTAAAATTTTACCAATTTCTTAATTATAGGTATCAATAAAATAATTATCAGAATTTATTGCATATCAATTCTTTAAAGATTTTATTTATTTTTAGAGAGATGGGAAAGGAGAGAGAAAGGGAGAAAAACATCAGTGTTTGGTTGCCTCTCATCCACCCCCAACTGGCAACCTGGTCTGCAACCCAGGCATGTGTCCCAACTGGGAATTGAACCTTCAACCTTTCGGTTCTCAGTCTGGCACTTAATCCATGAAGCCACACCAGCTAGGGCTGCATATCAGTATTTAATTAAGTTATTAACTTATACTTTATAAATAGTCCCTTGACTATCCTTTGGGGTATGAATTGTCTTAATTAAAATTTGTGGTGGTTATAACAAATACCATGTAGATATATATGTCAATAATGTAAATTCAGCTGAATTATGATTATGTATGTAAAATACAAATGTAACATCATCACTTACACCAAATAACAGCTTTATTTTTTGATGCTTTTATTTATTTGTGTTTGTTTTAATCATCATCCAAGGATATATACTTACTGATTTTTAGAGAGAGAGAGGGTGAAATATCAGTATGTGAGAGAAGTATTGATGGGTTGCCTCCTTTGTGCACCCCAGCTGGGGATCAAACCTAAAACCTAGGTATGTGCCCTGACCAGGAATGGAACCTACAACTCTTGGTGTCCGTGACAATGCTCCAACCAGCTGAACCTGCTGAACCACCTGGCCAGGGCAGTTTTTATTTCATCCATTACCTGATTTTTGCCAGATCTTTAAATTAAATATTCTATTTTGAGTTAGGATAATATACAATGAATAGAATTTAAGAAATCCATTCCTAAATTAAATACATCATTATATTTTTAAAGCTTCACTGCATAGTTTATGCAAGTAATTAAACTGATGTAGTTCATGCTGTCTAGAAATCTCAAGAGAAATGCTTGATATGAACAGATAAATACCATCTATCTATGTGATAAAAACATCCCTAACTAATCCCTGAGTATTAACACCAATATATCTGGTTTATGTATCATT
The DNA here is from genome assembly GCA_004027475.1 of Anoura caudifer. Taxonomy (NCBI): domain Eukaryota; kingdom Metazoa; phylum Chordata; class Mammalia; order Chiroptera; family Phyllostomidae; genus Anoura; species Anoura caudifer. The sequence goes on from PVKU01007407.1 coordinate 63,746, forward strand.
AAGTTATAATGTATGGTATAACAGGGCAATCAAGTAAGGATTAGTGGTTTTTTTGTTTTGTGTTTATTAAAATTTTGGAAATTATTTTAATAATTAAAAACTTAATAGAACAGTATTTATTACATAATATTTTGGTGATTGTACTTAGGAAAGAATCTAATAAGGTTTGTGATAAGTACTTCCAAATCATAATTGCATTAAAGTAGTACTACTAATTTTAAAAATATACCCCCAAAAATATTGTCTAGTACAAAGAGAGCTTTAAAAAAAGAATCTGGAGATATGTCTAGTGATATTGACTAATAGTGTGATTTAGGACCCTTGAGTTGCCTTCTCTTGACCTCACTTTGGAAACTTTTTACCAAATAAGTGTATTGGACTAGATGATTTCAATAACATGTGATTCCAAAAGGTTAATAATGCAAGTTGGAAAAAATAAAATGATTAATAAAAATATCCTCAAAAAAAGATTTTTTTTCTTTAGAACTGCGCATTTATTCACATGAGGTGCATGTTTATACATCTAGATAAATGAGGACTTCTGAGAGTTAATATTCTCCAAATATTTTATACTTTCTGTGTTAGTACATTAGTAGTTTGGCCCAATTTATCTACTTGTAATTTACATTTTCTACATTATTTATGGTATTTATGCGTGTTTTTATTTATACTTTTATTTAATAAAAAGCCATTTGAAATATTTTTAAATGAACACAGTTATCTATTGCTGCATAAGAAATGACCACAGAATTTAGTAGCTTAAAACAATGGATATGTAATATAGCACTTTTGTAAAAAATTGGTTCATTTACTCTGAAACATACTTACTTGTTGAGGTAGTATTTTCTTCAATTTATTAAATGTAATTTGAAATTCCTAATAGCAGAACACATTTTCTTAAAACTGGTGTGCAAGACTTAATAGTATTTTAAGATTACATTTAGTAGATAGTGGTTATCTTTAATTAGCGATAATTTAATCCATATTATATTAAAGTCTGTATAAAAACAATGTTGAAATATCAATTTTATTGCATAGTTAATAGGTAAATAAAAGGTCTGAAAATCAAACTAAATCATATTTGTATTGTTCTTACTGTTGATTTTTTAAATGAAGATCCCGTGAACTCTTTCTACTGCAGTTGCTTTTATGAGAATTCTTGCACTTTAAAATTTAAATCAATTTATATATTTTAAATCAGTTTTACTAGAGTTAAAACATGTAGCAACAGTATTTAAAGTACTTCCAAATTACATATAGTAAACTATAGTTTTACTTTTTTAATACTGTAAAAATTCATTGTAAGTGTGATGTATCTACTGTAAATATAATAAACTAAATTTCAGTAGGTCTGTAGTGTGAGAAAATAAAAATGAGAAAATGTCTCACAAAAATGTCTCCTCGTTTGAATTTGACATACTATGATTTATTTATTGTTGAGAAATAGTTTCTGTAATTACTTCAATAATCAGTTATTTGAAACAGTTGATAAACCATTTATTTACACAGAATTGTCACTTGAAAAAGATGTAGTTTGTTTAAAATATTTTTTATATTATTTCTCTCCTTTAAATTATATCCTTAAAGCAAATTCTCAGATATTAGCATTTTTGTCAGGAGTGTATATAATTATTCAAGTGATTTTAATGATAAATTTAAGTATAGTCTTAGTAACCAATTATTGATATGAAATTGTAAAAATGTTTTTCTTATTGTCCCTTTTTTCTTAGGTGAGTGTGGTCCAAGATTCAGTAAATATATCAGGGCATACTAATACAAATACTTTGAAGGTGCCTGAATGTCGACTAGCAGAAGATTTGGGTAATCTCTGGGAAAATACAAGATTTACAGATTGCAGTTTTTTTGTGAGAGGACAAGAATTTAAAGCTCATAAATCTGTACTTGCAGGTACTTTTTACTTTTGGGTAATACAGTACATTTCTTTTATAAATTTGTGCATTAAATAATGATGCTTAATCTTCTTACAGCTCGATCCCCAGTTTTTAATGCAATGTTTGAACATGAAATGGAAGAAAGCAAAAAGGTAACCATAGTTTAAGGGCTAATATTGAATTTATGCAAATGTAGAATAGTGGAATGTATATTTTAAAATTTATGGTGCATGTTCTAAATTGTTAAACTTTCATTTTAGAAAGAAATACTAAGGTGGGGAAAATGTGTTCCATAGTAGACAAGTAGGTAACATAACCTAAAGTGAGTGAATATTCCAAGTAACAGCTATTTTGATGCCTATTTGGTGGGAAAATAACTAAATAGTTGTTATCCAAAAGGGTAGTTATCGAAAGGCCTGTTTTTGGCCATAGCTACTTGGGAGTTTTCTGGTTAAGAAGAATATTTCTCTTTTCTAGACTTTATGAGTTTTGGAATTAGTTTTCCAGAACAAAATTAATGCCTACATTTTTTTAACAACGAAAATAAGTGGATATTTATTAGATTTAACAAAAATGACATAAATTGCATTATTATATGCTAACTGTAATAAAGATATCACCTATTTGGTTTCCCCAGTTGTTTCTCTGTCACCTGCCATCTTGAAATGTTGTTAGATTAAAGATCTGAGGTTGATTCCTTGCTGGTTGCATTACATGTGGTCATTTCCAGCTGGACAGCTGCACAGTTTATGTGGGCTCAGCTTTATTCTTTCTGCAGAACTGGAGACTGCAACAAAATAGCAGCTTCCTTTCCTTTGACTGTTGGTCTTGGCAGGTGCTATGATCAGTCAGTCTTCTGATCATTTCCAAGTAAAGAGGCATTAATGATGTGTCCAGGGCTATTGTCAGCAAAAGTTCAGAAAAGTTTAGTGTTGTTCAGTGTTATATTTTAGATTGATCAATCCTGGGAGAAAAACCAAATTTACAAAGATATAGGACAAAAAAAAGGAACTAGTCTTCTTTGGGCTTGAGTATGTGTTAAGCAAAGAGGTCAGGTGCCAGTAGATAATACTGTAACCAAGCAGACAGGAGCCCACTCACCTGACACCTTGTTGAAAGACTCAACAATAATGCTGGAAGTCACAGGTCATTATTTACAATATTCCAACCTTAGGGGTAGGGGGAGCTCAGAGCACTTCAGTTTGGAGCTCTGTTCTCTCACAAGACCCTGTACTTCCCTTGTTCCCCAAAAGGTTATAAGTGAAAAGCCCTAACAATTCCCCAGACTCTTACCTTAAGCCAGCTATGCGAACAGTTCTCCATTTCCTCTGGAAGGTACCAAATTTACCATCCTTTCACAGCAGCCCTCTCCTTTAGGATCTGGGGTATGTTGTTCATCATTTTTCTTGTGATAGTCCAGAAAAGACATAAGTCTCAAGAGTCCAGATAGAGTCCAGGTTTGCATGGTAGCAGATCAGTTTCTTGCAAGGACGGGTACTGGATGGCTTTGCAGTCTGCCAGAGCAGACATTAACAAAAGAGCCTGCTTGCTTTCTTACTAGCCCATGGCGGAACAGCTCCTGCAGCCCACATGGCTCCTGTCTCCCTACAGGCAGCATGGCTCCCTCTACCCCCTTTCAAGCCACATGGCTGGATCCCCTCCCATGGCTGCCTGCCTTCATTTAAATCCTGACCTGGAGCCTTGTACATGACCCCATTTCTGACTCCTCTCACTATAGGCTGCATTCTACCAGTCCTCTGTACAGTTGACATTCCCTTGGCTGCCATCCTTCATCAGGGCAGGCAAGGGATTCTCATGCAGGCACTGTAAGACCTCAGCTACATCACAAGTCAAAGTCACACCCATCTTCCTGGCCCCAGAGCTGGCAGAGCAACAGCAGAGCACTGAGCATAACTCTTAAACTAGCCAAGTTGCCATAGATACACACAGTACCTCTCAGTGGGTACCTCTCAGTACCTCCACTTCGTTCATCCCCCAAACCATGGTTGTGGAGCTTTTTTTTCTATATTCTTGGGAATCTTTGTTCTGAACCCCATTGCAATACTACATGCCATTTTGCAAAAGGGGGGTTCTCAGGTGTAGTGGGCTCTGGCATTATCTTATACCTCACCCTTCTTCTGCTGAAAGCTGGTTATAGGGTCTTAGGTGTTGTATTACAGCTTAGAAATTCAGTGGAGAAAAAGTTGCTTCATCATCTAAGATAGAGGTCAGAAACAGAACACAGATGTATTTTGTTTGGCTGACAGGGTATTTTTTTCTCTTTTTAATTGAGAAATTGGGTTTTATATTCCTGCAAGGTAGTGCTTGGCTGGGTATACTTATCCTCTTACACCTGCCTGTTTCATTTTTACTGCATACCTTACTGAAGATGTCTCATATTGGCCAAAAAGTTCATGTGCTTTTTTTTTTCTGTAAAGTAAAAAAAACCATATTTTTCATTCTTCACCAATAACTTTATTGATTTGGATATTTTGAGTATTTCAGCTGTCTCACCCGTGGTGAAACGTTGATTGTTCTGAATGTCCCAATTTGATTGCTGTCAACTTCAAGTGGTCTCCTCAGCCATGGAGCATTGCTCATCGAGAACTCTCCAGCATGAAACTTCCCAAACCACTTTTAACACATTCAGTCCTTCTCCATACACTGCACAAATCATTTTTTGCATTTTTACCTTTCTTGAAATAATAAAGCACAATATGTCCACAATGTCACTTATTTTCTTTCATCTTCAGTACTAAAAGGGCTACACAAAAATTCATCAGTTTTGATAAGTTTTTTTTAAGTGTACGCTGATATGACAGCTGTCACAATAAAATATAACAAAATTGATTCAAATGAAGTTAAAGACAACTAAACACTACTAGAGCCACCTTACGGAGAAAAACAAACTTTTTGGCCAGTGCAATACTTATCTCAATTTCAAAAACAGAGTTTAATCTGTGTATGAGTTGTACAGATTTGGGGCTTTTAAATAACTGTTGAAATTTCTTCCTGCTTCATTTGCATGTATATGTTCTTTAATTTTTTGTGTTGTTTTCAATATCAGAATCGAGTGGAAATAAATGATGTAGACCCTGAGGTTTTTAAAGAAATGATGAGATTCATTTACACAGGGAGAGCGCCAAACCTTGACAAAATGGCTGACAACTTGTTGGCAGCTGCAGACAAAGTAAGTAAATAGGTCTTAAAGAGCTGGAAAATATCCTCATGCTTTTGATGTATCTAAAAAGTTATCAAATGAAAACCTGAAATACTTTGAAATACTGAATTTATACTATTTGTAGGTAGCTCTTGAGAGTATTATGAAATAGCATACAGTGGGATAATGTGGAAATGAGTTTTTTTTAATCAATAGCACATAAATATATTTTTATATGGAAGAAAGTGAATTTTCATGGGAATTAAATTATAAACTCGGTAATATTGACTTTATCTTTACTGTTTTATAAGAATACACACATAATAGCATATATTAATTTATTGCAATTCTCAGATATTCGTATTTTTAATATATAGTGCCTTGCCTCTGTTCACAGAAAGGAAGTAATATTGGATATTTTGACTAATTAAATTCTCTGATTGATAAATTTATTTTAATTTGATAATATAGAAAGAAAAAAAACAGTTTTAATTTTATGATGCTTTTTTATGGTGGTGATTTTTTGAAGGTAGGGAAACTACAAAAATAACAGAAAATCTTGAAGCCAGTAGTTTTCAATCCTAGGGAGCTTTCTCCGAAAGTGTTGATGTCATGCCACTTTCATTCATTTATATGCATATGTGTATGTATGTGTGTGTATATAGATAGATAAATAGATAGATAGATAGATAGATCGATCTCATGGTATTATCATTGTTTTGCACAGTGTTAACGTTGGGGGAAACTGGGCCAAATATATATAGAATCTGTTTACAACTGCACATGACTCGATGACTATCTCAATAAAAATTTAAATTAAAAATGCCATTTATATACAGTCACATTAAATATATTAAAAACATAGGCATAAATATATAGACAAAAAAGTTCAAGATTTGTGCATTAAAAATTATATTGCTAAGTGAAATTCAGGTAGACCTAAATAAATGGAGAGATAAATCTTCTTTATGGTTGGGCTACTAGTCTCAATATTATTAAAATACTATTCTTCTTAAAATTAATTAGAACCAACATTTACTAACAGCCTTTTTTTAAAATTGATAAGCTTACTTAAAAATGTATATGTAAGTGCAAGGATCTACAATCAGTAACTGAAAAGAAGATCAAAGTGAAAGACTAATACTGTCTGATAAAAAGACTTATTCTACTGCTTCAGTATTTAAGACAGTGTTTTATTGGTGACAAGATTGAAAAATAATTCATTGGAACAGAACAAAGTACAGAAATAGACTGTCACATGCATGGATATCTAATTTTTCATGGGAGTGCAAGAACAACTCAGTAGGGAAAAGATAGTTTTTTCAACAAATGGTGCTGAACAATCAGATACTGAAATGCCCTGCAAATTGAACTTTGATTGAACTAATTTGAAAAAGTAAACTTTGTACATGAACTTCATGTCATATATAAAAAGTTGTGTAAAATAAGATTATAAACCTAAAGATCTAAAAATTACTAAAAAGAAACAGAAAATCTTCATGATCTTGGGTTAGGCAAAGACTTCTTAACTATGACACCAAAAACATACTACATAAAAGAAAAAATTGATAATTAGACTTAAGTAAAATTAAAACTTCTTTTCTTAAGACATGGGAGAGGTCTGGCCAGGTAGCTCAGTTGGTTAGAACGTCATCCTGATATGCCAACGTTGCAGTTTGATTCCCAGTCACAGACAGGAAGCAACCAATGAACACATGAATAATTGGAACCACAAACTATGTTTCTCTCTCTCCCTCTCAAAACAATCAATATATTTTTTTTTAAATTTTTAAAAACGGAGACTAAAGATTTGTGACAAAGCATGTGTTTGATCAACAACCCTTATTCAGAATATATCTGATAAAGGACTTATTGTTAACTATATAAAACACTCTCAAAACTCAGTTACAAGAAAGCAGTGTTATTTCTAAAAAAGTAGAAAATATCTGAACACACATTTCCTGAAATAATATCAATCAAGCATGTCAGAAGATGTTCAACATCATTAGTCATTAGAGAAATGAAAATTGAAATTATTGCAAGGTACTTCTTTAGCTATTAATACCTAAAAATTTAAAAGACTATACTAAGTATGGTCAAGGTTGTTAAGAATTAGGACTGTTATACACTGCAAATGGGAATATAAAATGGCACAACCATTTTAAAAGACTGTTCGGTCATTCCTTAAGTTTTACACTTGCCATGTCTAACAAACCCACTTTTAGGTTTTTATCCAAGAGTAAAGAAAGCATTTGCCCATACATTGACTTATATATGAATGCTTATAGAAGCCTTCTTTGCAATAGCTAAAAACTGGAAACGTCCAAATGTTCATTAACAGATGAATGGATAAAACAAATGTGGTATTGTCTATATACAATGGCATACTCAGCAATTAAAAGGATTCAATTTTTGATACATAGACAACAACATGCACGAATCTCAAAATAATTGCACTTTGTGGAAGAAGCCAGTCGAAAATGAGTACAAATTATATGATTTGAATTAAGGAAGATTTCACAAAATACCAAGTACAGCAGTAGAGGGCATGTCAACCATGTTGCCTAGAGTGGGAGGAAAGGTTTACAAAGAGGTAGCAGGAATCTTTGGGGGGTGATGAATATGTTCACTGTCTTGATTTAATGGTGATTATAGGGCTACATAAACTCATTAAAGTATAATCTTCAAATATGTGCTGCTTATTGTATGTTAACTATACCTTAGTAAAGCTGCTAAAGATGTTATAATAATATATACTAAGGATTTTAGTGGCTACGAATATGATTTCTTTAGCTTTATAATTCATTCTTCAAGATTGAGTTGTGTCAACATGCAATGTACTGGTTGGTAGAGAAGAGAACTATACTCATTAAGAGTATTTAGTAGTAAGTTTGTTTGTTTGTTTGTTTGTTTGTTTGTTTGTTTGTTTTTAGAGGGGAAGGGAGGAAGAAAAAGGGAGAGAAACATCAATGTGTGAAATGCATTAGTCTGCTGCTTCTCACACACCCTCAACTGGGGAGCTGGCCTGCAACCTAAGCATGTGCCCTGACTGGAAATTGAACTGACAACCTTTTGGTTTGCAGGCCAGCACTCAATCCACTGAGCCACACCAGCCAGGGCAATAAAATTTGTTTTTGTTTTTTTAAAGAACAAAACTCTATTTTTAAAATTCACAGTATTTTGCACTATGGAAATGGAAATTTCCTAAAGAAAATTGTTTTGTCTCTTGAATGTATTCATTCATTTTTTCTTCATATTAGGTTAAAAATAATTTAGGGAATTTTAAGTTACTCTCATTTCAATGTATAATGTGCTGTAACTTTATTTCTAAGTCACCAGTATTATGTATTTAAAACTTGGTAGTTTGAATAAATGTTTAATGGTTATTTTTTCCTTTTGGATAGTATGCACTGGAACGGCTGAAGGTCATGTGTGAAGAAGCTTTGTGTAGTAACCTCTCAGTAGAAAATGTTGCTGATACCCTTGTCCTTGCAGATTTGCACAGTGCAGAACAGTTGAAAGCACAAGCCATAGACTTTATTAATAGGTAAGCTATGCTTGTATTCGTTGAGCATGGCACCTTCAACTTTTTTCACCAGACTTTTTTTAAAGTGTGTTTAAATCTTCAATGCAGGTGCAGTGTACTTCGACAGCTTGGGTGTAAAGATGGGAAAAACTGGAATAGCAAGTAAGTTGACATCAGTTTCTGACCATCTTCTTACATTAAATTAAGTGTCTGCATAGCCTTCTTTTCATCTACAGTATGTGGGAATCCAAATATTAGTTATATGGAGCAAACAACTGGTTATTTAAAAAAAAATAATTTGACTAACTTGGTGGATTCTTGAGGCTATGCCTCCTTGTAAATCAGCTGTGAATATGAACTGGGATGGATGCTCTAATTTCTTTAGCACATATGCTCACATACTATATAGCAGAGTCCAGCTATTTCAGTGGCTACTAGAGATCCTTTTCCTGTCCATGCAGAATGCATTTCTAAAAATTCAGAAAATAGTCATTTTTATCCTATGAGTAATGTACCCTCTAGATTCACCTAAAAAGTCGTTATATTTGGATGCTAGTGCGTCACTTCTTAGGATAGCCAAGTACCTTGTATTGAATGCTATATTAAGTCAACTGCCTAATATCCAAAAATGGAAATAATTTGCTCTTTACTTTTCCTGGTAAACTGTAAGAGGTAGCATAGTTATATCTTTTCTAAACCCAGACCTTTTGAATATGAACTATTAGAACTTATTATTCTCTTTTTATTTTCTTCTGTCATTTTTAGAAATACTCTTCTACTCTTTATAATTATTTAAAATAAGAAAAGGTAGAGTTGATAGGTTGAAATTTGGATCTTTTGATATTTTTTTTTTGCTTGTAAACCCCTAAATTCCATTTTTGCATATTACCAAAGTTGATAGAAGGATATTAAAAAAATCAAAAAAGTCAATGTTGGAGACATTAAAATGAGTGTTTGTTGACTTAATTATTTCCTGTTGTTTTAATCTGTTTTGGTATATGTGAAGTTAACTGAATTCCAATCAGTTTGTGAATTCTCTTTTCTTAAAGTAAAAATTAATGGCTACTTACAATTCATTGGTTGTTCTGTATACTTGTCAGTGTGTGATAATGTTATCATTATGGTATATCATCTAGATAAAAATCAATTTAAATTTAAAATACAATGAATAAGCAGCAAATGACAATTTTATAATCCTTTGTACTAAGTCACTTTCAAGTTCTAGTTTTAAGAAAATATTTTACATTGTATAGCTTTTTCAATGTGAAAAAAAATCAACGTATTTTATGTCCCCTGAGGAAGCTGTTGAATGTACAGACCTTCAGTAGATAATTCTTAAATAAATGAAAATGTCAGCTATCTTGAGAGATATCTATGTGATTCTAAACAATAGTTGAAATTATAAACATAATGACACACCAATAATCTTATGTCAGGTAAATAAAAAAGTTGTTTTATTATTAGCTACTGTTTAGTTCAACAAACGTTTACTTAGTATCTATTGTATCTCAGACCCCATGCTAATATGCTGCCTGTAAGAACAGTTATGAGGGAAAATTCCTATTCTTGAGAAATCTAATGAAAGAAATACATAAACATATCATTTTATTATAATATGATAAATAATGTTATAAAGGAAGCTGTGTACAGAACACTTAACAAAGGCTGGAGGTTTAGGGATGGCTTACTGAAGATGACAGAGGTGTCTTAAAAACGTGAATAGTATTTGGCAGAACTAAAAGGGAAATAACAGGCATCGCAAATAGAAAGGATACCTTGAATCGAAGTACAGAAGCCTGAAGGCAGTAGCTGATCATTCATTTTACAGATATTTATATTTATTACCCAGTAAATATGGCCCGATGCACTGTTTTCTGTATCAAGAATATAGTGAACATAGCATATGTGTTCTCTCTTTTCATGGAAATAAGATGGTTGCATGTATGGTTTAGCAGGAGTTAAGTAGGAATTAAACAAGTAACTGAAATAAAGTGTGGTGATAGGTAAAGTATAGTGTGCCATCTAAGCTTATAACAAAGGTACCTAACCTAATCTAGGGGTCAGAGGAAGCCTTTTCAAGGAACTGTGTGAATAAAGATCTAATGCATTAGTAGGAATTAACCCTGGTAAAGAGGAGGGGAGAGATGAAAAAGTGCATCCCAGAAAAAGGGAATCAGGTGTGCAAAATTTTGGTTGTGGGAAGCTGGAGAAAGCAAGCAGGGATAAGATCCTGGAAAGCCATGTAAATTAACATTAAGGCTTTTAAAGAAATTATTCAAAGAGTAATCTAGTAAAAGGTTTCAGCCTAGGGCCGGGCCTGATTAAGTTTGTGGTTTTAGCATTTTCTCCACGAAGAAAATAAATTGTGGAGAGAATGGGGTGATGTGGTAATTAACAAGAAAGGTTAAATAAATGTAAGTTGACCATTTAGAAAGTTACTGGAATAGGTCAGGCAAGAGATTAAACCTGATAGGTAATGGAAGGACTAGAGAAAAATGAAAGGATATAGTAATTCCAAAGGGACAATTACAATATTAGGATATTATATTTGGATGCCAGGTTGGCAGAAGGAAGAGGAGACCAGAGACAGGGAAGGGTAAAATGAGATGATGTGGGCCTTAACTAGGGATTTAAGATATCTCTGGGAATTAAAATAGGGCTTTGATGATTGATTGGAAAAGACAGAGTCTAACATGACTTGAATCACTGGATGATGGTGGAAGCATTAGCTGACTAGAAATGAAGAAAGAAGAATTTAGGGCTTGGGGAGACACATGTTGAGTTCTTATCTAACAATCCTGAATTTATGGATCTTGAAACACATCCAAGTAAAAAGAGCAAGTAGTTGGGAACTTACCTTGTGAGAGTCTTAGGATTTAGCAAATCAGTAGTTGTCATCATTGAATATGATAGCTAAAATTGTGAAGAATGGGTGAGATAGGGTGAAGAATGGATGGAAAAAAGACTAGAGGGCAAAAGTTAGAACTGTAAGGAAAACCTGAGCCAGGGAAAAGAGCTCTTGAAAGAGCTGGTTTAGAAATGGTAACAATGGGACTGGGACTATAGGAACAAGTGTCACATACTTCAGGAGAAAAGAATTTCCAGAAAAATTTAATAATTTCAGTTGCAACCGAAAATACTAGTAAGGTGAAGATGATAATTTAATGAATTTGAGTGGTTCAGATACATACATAAGCAGTGTTCAAAACATTTTAAAATCCATAAATTAAAAAAATTGACAGTGCATCAATGCATTTTGAAAAGTACTCTTTAATAAAGACCTCTTAATTCTGTTTTTCAGCCAAGCAACGGACATAATGGAAACATCAGGGTGGAAGTCCATGATTCAGTCTCACCCTCATTTAGTAGCAGAAGCCTTCCGAGCACTAGCATCTGCACAGTGTCCACAGTTTGGCATTCCACGCAAACGGCTAAAACAGTCCTGAAATCCTCCAAGAACTGTAGAAAAATGGAATTGACTTTTATTCCTCCAGGTCCAGAAGGATTCTAATAGACAAACCATAAGCAAGAGTTGTTGCTGTTGTCTTGACCGCAGAACAGAAGCTGAAAAAGCATATTGCTTACGTTTCAGGTGGATAATTTATGGTTTATTCTTCAGCTTTAAATTAGACTGACTATACTCTAATTCACTTCAAGGCCTTAAATTATCTCCAATGACTTCTCTTGTTCATGTAATACTTTTAAGTTTTTATTGTGCCTTGTCATTTTGACCAAGGCTATGCAGGATTGCACTAGCTCCATAATGCAGTAATACTGATAACTGAAGATATTAAGTTTCAAAAGGATCTTCCATTAGCTTAAGAAAACCAAAATTAATTTCATAGGGTTTGTGTTGTTCTATCTCAAAGTTTAAAAATAGATTCTCCCTAAAAGCACTTGCATTAGAGATAACTGTTAATGTCTCCAGTCTAAGTTCTATAAACACAGGAGAACCTGCTTACCTTCAAGGTAAGTTATGACAATACACTGTTCAGTTCTAATTTATTTTTCATTTCATGGGGCAAATATACAATGAGTTGACCCTAATTTTTAGTAAAATCTGTGATGTTTGTTTGTTAACTGTTTAATGAACTAAGAGAAGCATAACAAACCTTTTCTTGGTGGTTTTATCCAAGTTTACAATTATTGAGAATTGGTTGAGGTTAAGATTTCAATAAGAAGAAAGCATGTTTTATGCTGCATTAATTTTTTTTAATTTATAGTGACCTACATTTATATGAAGAATTCTGTATATGTTAAAAGTAAGGATGACCAAATGTAAATTTAATGAGTGGGCCAATTAAGAAAGATATATATGCACTTTTAATGTGTAACTTTTGTATGCTGAATGGTACGTATATTTTTTTGCTTTTGAGGGAATTAATAAGGTATAATTAATTGTGTCTTAACTTTTGAAAGAATTTTTTAAGACAGATGGAGGTAACTGGGCAGTTTGTGATAATAGTTAAGAAAGATATCATTCATTATAGTTAAATTGGTTTCAATTTCAGGTAATTATTATTGAATTTACTCCTTTTTTTATGACACTTTGGAGAAGGCAGCTGAACAATAAATGAATCCTGGACAGTCTACCATTCTAAAAACAATGAACTGATATTATTGGCTGACTAAAGTAGAAATAGGTCACACTCTGAAACTCCGTCTCCCCCCCACACACCTAGTTTTCTCCTTCCTGTTTCAGTTACTGTACTAACGTGGATGATACTGAAATTCTGCATAATGTGAACAGGATAAACTATTTATAAATTGCTTTTCATGGGCCAGTTCTTTATCATAAATGAATTTCAGCTTTAAACATATAACCTGTTCAGTGTTCGATAGCTCTGTTCACAGTGGATGCCTGTTCCGCAGCATTGTCCCAGAGAAGGAGGAGCTGTCGGTGTCAGGTCACTGCATCTGATTCCTGAAATAGTGACAGTGCACGTAGGCAAGATTTGTATTTGATCACAGGGGAAAAGTGTGTCACTGGAAAAGGGTGCATAAACCTATATACTTGCATATATTACTTTAGTCCCCAGATTCAAATATGTATAATTTGTTTATTTAGTTTTTGAATTTAGGATAAAAAGAAAAAAATAAGCCTGAGGTTTCAAAATAAATTTTGGGGGTTATCTCTTTGTTAGGTATTCACTGAAGCGGTTCTAATGGAGCCAGAGTGATTCATATTTACATTGAACAACACTGTCAAGTAGGCACTTGTGAGCCATAACAAACTGCAGTTTGGAAAGATCTTGTTTTTTCGGATATCTGTATTCTTTTCTGTGTGGTTTCATTCAGCCTTTGTTTTGTTAACTTAAATTTGAAATTGGAAGAGTCCCTTGAGATAGAAGGAAGATTCTTACATGTTAATGGACTCCATCCTGTGTAGCCCTGCTATAGGGAGCAGAAATTCACTTTCTTAAGTTCACCGTAAGATTGAATTCATTAAATGTACAATGTACAATTTAAAAAATACACACACACGTACCATATACACTACGATTTTACTTTAAAATTTTGTTAAGAAAACAAAAAGTACTCAGGCTATAGAATTTTTTTGTCGTATATCAAAAAAAAAAATACTGGTGTACCCGCTTATATCAAACGTATACAGGCACATTGTGAATTCACTGCTTGAAACGTGCCTGGTCAGAATCCATAATTCTGACCGTAGTGACTTCAGTAATAACACCATATAATGAACATTTCAGCTTGCCCTCACTTGTTTTCATGTTTCTTGCAAATCTTAGGGATTTTATCATAAGTACTTTTTTTTTAGTTTAGTAGCACATTTTGTACCAGAAACGTCAAACACTGTGCTGTAAGAATATCCATGTTTGTAGAAGTGTCCACTTTTCAGATAATATAATTCCTGCCTTTATACTAACAGGATCATAAGGTAGTTGATTTATTTTTTTTATTTATTATGTATATTTTTGGTATTGTAGGTTCTTGGGGCAGTGATAAAAAAACTGTGTTCTGACATAAGTGCTCTGACGGCCCTTTTCCTCACTTTGAAAAGATGTTGTTTTCAACAGGCACAGATTCTGTCTAGAGCAGCCTTGCCTTTTGATTATCAGCCTGCTCCTGTTTCCCTTCTGTCATCTAAACGGAACTTTTTCTTCAAAAGTAGTGACTGGCTTTTCAACATTACATATAACAAAAGTAGCCATTAGAAAAGCGTTCTTTAGATTCAGATAGGGAAACACACTGTATTTGTGCCTTTTTCATTTTTGAATTTTAATGTGTATATTGGTATTTGGAGCACAAATATGAAGGTGCCATAATACTATGGCTGCCATTGTTACCTCCTTGAATACTCGTGTGTCATTGTCTTAAAATAGTCATTGGAGAACTTTGCATGTATTACCTGGTTATTTGGACATCAGTGTGCACGTGTGCGTGCATGTGCGTGTGAGTGTACATGTATGTACTTGTTTTCACTTGGACGTGTGTGTGGTATATTCAAGAGAGTGAATTTCTGAAAGTAAGACTCAGTTAAATGTTGAAAGTTCAGGCTAGTTGAAATATTTCACTTAAATGTGCTTTACTTCGGGGAATATTAATTGACAGAGGAAATTTTAATTGTCAAAAATGTGACCAATTTACTGCATGACAAAGTAGTGCCTTTTTAGGACATAATCAAATTTAAAATTAAGTTTAAAATATTAACAAAGGTCTCTTAAAAAGTTGTCATGGATATAATTGGCTTTTTAAAAACTAGACCTTAAATTGCCAAAAGTATAATTACTAATTTATTTACCCATTTAAGTTTTGTGCATAAATTTTAAAACGTAAGCAGGAATTCTTTATAAAATTGTGGATCATAGATGTCACCCACTGTTACTAAAATAGAACACTAGGAACTTCAGTAAGTTGTATTATTAAACTCACAAAGCTTTTATTATAGCCAAGTATACTTCAAATGTTCAATTATTCCAAGTTGGACCTTCATCCTCTTTGGTGGGTAAAATAAAAATATTCCATATATTCTTGCAAAATAAGGTGGGTGAGTGGATTTTAGTGTGTTTTCAGATTATAAAGACAGCACTTTCACACACAAATAAGAGTATTTTGCAGACCTCTTTTATACAGATTATGAGCTCTATTTAAGTGTTCGTGGAATGATGTAAATTTTAGGTCCAGTTGAATAAATATTGAGTGCCTGCCATATCCGAGACTGACTTCCCTTTCACTAGGAATCATGCCGTCACATCATGTCTTCTGTGTGCACTCTGTGGACTTTGTTTGAAAAGGAATTCTTATATTTAATTTTTTTGTTAAAGAGTTTATTATTGTACACTGTAACCCAGTTAATTTTGCAATCAGATTTTTAGAATAAAGGTAAAACTTGAGTCCCAGTTTTGAAAATGAAAATCTGCTAAA
Organism: Anoura caudifer; assembly: GCA_004027475.1. Taxonomy (NCBI): domain Eukaryota; kingdom Metazoa; phylum Chordata; class Mammalia; order Chiroptera; family Phyllostomidae; genus Anoura; species Anoura caudifer. The sequence goes on from PVKU01007407.1 coordinate 79,710, forward strand.
ATTACTTAAAAATTAGTTCTGGGGGAAATTGATTTTCAAGTCTCAAATGTATAAATGCTTATATTGAACTTTTCAGCCTCATTTTTAATCAGCTCATGTTAATGATGAGATACATACTTTTGGTATCTTGTTGCTGAAAATATTTTTTGCATTTCAGCACTTTGCGTTAAAATAAAGTTGTTACTACTTATTCACAATTAATTGGTTTATTTTGTGTTTATTTGAAACTATGAACTCTTACTTTTTACCTGATATCCAGTGTGTTGAAAACCACTCTTTCATGTATTTTGTCTGTTGTGTTTTTGTTTGTGTTTTGTTTTGGTTGTTAACAGGTGGGAGGATAAATCTAGACCCTGTAACTCCATCCGAGCCATGTAGTTTTCGTTAGAGTTCTCTCAGTTATGATGAGAATGGGAAATGTGTCTCAGACTGTAGAAAACTAGATAGGTTTTTTGTTTGTTTATTTGTTTCTCAGAACTTAAAAAACAGATGCGCTGATACCTCAAATGGATTTCTTCTCAAAATATGAGAACATTTTACCGGGGAATACTCATATATAATATGGAATGTTAGCCCAAGCTTTGTCCTGGCAGAGATTACCAATTCAAATTATAACACAGGAGCCTGGTAGAAGGGAAGCTGCAGACCAGGTGAAGTATGTGATGAACTGGGGAAATGGCAATCAGTGTAGAGGTGGCCTGGTCCAAAGTCATTCAGAGTCAGTAGTATGACAGCAAATAAGGCTCTAACTTTCTGGCTCAACTTAATGGCACTGTCTGTATCCTAAACTTCTGTCACCTACCTCAACCATAAGATTGTTTTTTTTTTTATTAAAATGCTACCAAAAAAATCTTCAAAAGTAGAGCAAAACATCACAATATAGTGGCGTTATTGTTAATGAGTCCTATAAAGAGGACCCATGGTCCCCCAAAAGAAGATTAACCAGGAGAATGCAGAATCACAGATGAGGAAATGAATCTAATTTTCCTGGAGAAGTAATTACCCTCTTTACATCGTTGGAGATGTGTGTCCACAAAGCTCAGCACTACACACATGTCAAGGATAATACATTTCTACTGTCTCCCCAGCAGAAGTAGCCCATTACTACAACCTGCTTCTGCTGATTTGCAATCTGTTTTGGTCAATATTTTCTTAAGCAAGTAAGAAAGCCAACCGACATAGCATGTTTGGAGAACTGGGTCAACATTTTAAAAATAATAATAATTTTTAGATTTTAAATAGCTATTGTTTGGTTTCCAGTGTCCTAGAAATTCAATGGTAGCTAAGAGTATCATATTAGGAGTAGTAATCACATGCAGGATTCCACTGATTATGACTTAGCCACAATGCTCATAAAATTCTAACCCCTGCTGCTACTCAAGGTAGTCTACACAGGTACAGACCCAGATTATCTGAGTCATGTTATGAGATATATGCTCCTACTAACATTTAGTCTGACATTCCTTGCCTTAAAGGACATCAAAAGATATCAACATGTAGTAGTCAAATGTAAAGTAGTGTGGTCCTTCAATGCCTACTAAAAATAACAAAGTGTATTAACTATGTGAAGAAAGTCCATCCTGGCCGGGCAATCCAACTACAATACTCACTCAGCAGGAAGATGAGTCTCTCCAACACAAATACTTCATAGGACACATCACTGCTGTCACTGTAACCACTGACTTCCCCTGGGTTTATGGGTTTATGGATCTCTGAGAGGCTATGTTTCATTATTGACATGGATTTCCAAAAGATCTTTCCCACAATCTTCTTTTATTGTTTTTATTTTATTTATTTAAATTGTTGTTCTTGTACAGTTTTCCATGTTTTACTCCCAACCCAGCCCTCCACCCCAGCCCTCCCCACCTCCCTCCCATTTCAACCCCCCTAGTTTTTATCCATATCTCCTTTATACTTGTTCCAGTAAACCCTTCCCCTTTTCCCCTGAAATTCTCTCCCCTCTCCCTTCTGGTGAATGTCAGTCTGTTCTCAATTTCAGTGTCTTTGGTTATATTTTGTTTGTTTGCTTCTTTTGTTGATTAGGTTCCTGTTAAAGATGAGATCATATGCTATTTGTCCTTCACTGCCTGGCTTATTTCACTTAGCATGGTGCTTTCCAGTTCCATCCATGCTGTTGCAAAGGGTAGGAGCTCTTCTTTCTGCTGCGTAGAATTCCATTGTGTAAATGTACCATTGTTTTTTGATCCATTCATTTACTGATAGGCACTTAGGTTGCTTTCAACACTTTGCTATTGTAAATTGTGCGGCTATGAACATAGGGGTGCATAGGTTTTTTTGTACTGGTGTTTCAGGGTTCTTAGGATATAATCCTAGCAGTGGAATTGCTGGGTCAAAAGGTAGATCCATTCTTAGTTGTCTTAGAATATTCCATACTGTTTTCCATAGTGGTTGTACCAGTCTACAATCCCACCAACAGTGCACTAGGGTCCCCTTTTCTCCACAACCTCTCCAACACTTGGTGGTGGTTGCTTTGTTTATGATGGCCATTCTGACTGATGTGAAGTGGTATCTCATTGTGGTTTTAATTTGCATCTCTCTGATAGCGATATTGAGCAACTTTTCATGTGTTTCTGGATCTTCTGCATGTCCTCCTTGGAGAAGTGTCTGTTCAAGTCCTTTGCCCATTTTTTAATTGGGCTGCTTGTCTTCTTAGAGTGGAATCGTGTAAGTTCTTCATATATTTTGGAGATTAAACCCTTGTCTGAGGTATCATTGGTGAATATATTTTCCCATACAGTTGGTTCTCTTTTTATTTTAATACTGCTTTCTTTAGCCGTGCAGAAGCGTTTAATTTTGATGAGATCCCATTTGTTTATTCTTTCCTTTATGTCCATTGCTTTAGGGGACATATCAGTAAAAATGTTGTTGCGTGAAATATCTGAGATTTTCCTGCCTATGTTCTCCTCTAGGACTTTAATGGTGTCACAGCTTATACTTAAATCTTTTATCCACCCTGAATTTATTTTTGTGTATGGTATAAGTTTTTGCTCGAGTTTCATTTTTTTGCACGTAGCTGTCCAGTTCTCCCACTACCACTTGTTGAAGAGGCTATTTTTACTCCATTTTATGTTGCTGCCCCCTTTGTCAAATATTAATTTACCATAGAGATTTGGGTTTATTTCTGGGCTCTCTGTTCTATTCCACTGGTCCATGTGCCTGTTTTTATGCCAGTACCAGGCTGTTTTGATAACAGTGGCCTTGTAATACAGTTTGGTATCAGGTATTGTGATCCCTCCTACTTTGCTCTTCTTTCTCAAAATTGCTGCAGCTATTCGAGGTCATTTATGGTTTCATGTAAATTTTTGAAGTGTTTGTTTTATGTCTGAGAAATATGCCATTGGTACTTTAATAGGCATTGCATTGAATTTGTAAATTGCTTTGGGTAGTATGGACATTAGGATGATGTTGATTCTTCCAATCCATGAACATAGTATATGTTTCCATTTGTTTGTGTCTTCCTTGATTTCTTTCTTCAACGTTGTGTAGTTTTCTGCATACAGGTCTTTTACCTCCTTGGTTAGGTTTATTGCTAGGCATTTTATTTTTCTTTTTGCTCTATCGAATGGGAATTTTTTCTTGATTTCTGCTTCTGCTGTTTCATTGTTGGTATACAAAAATGCCTTTGATTTCTGGATATTGACTTTGTATCCTCCTGTGTGGCCGAATTCATTTATTGGATCGAGCAGCTTTTTGGCTGAGTCTATAGGATTTTCTATGTACACTATCATGTCATCTGCAAACAATGATAGTTTTGTTTCCTCCTTTCCAATTTGGATGCCTTTTATTTCTTTTTCTTGTCTAATCACTGTGGCTACGACTTCTAATACTATATTGAATAGAAGTGGTGAAAGTGGACAACTATGTCTTTTTCTTGATCTTAGTGTAAAAGATTTTAGTTTTTGCCATTGAGTATGAAGTTGCATGTAGGTCTCTCATATATGGCCTTTATTATGTTGAGGAATGCTCCCTCTATTCCCACTTTGATGAATGTTTTTATCATAAATGGGTGCTGTACCTTATCAAATGCTTTTTCCACATCTATTGATATGATCATGTGATTTTTGTCTTTGCTTTTGTTTATGTGATGTATTACATTTACTGATTTGCGAATGTTGAAGCATCCTTGCATCCCTGGGATGAATCCCACTTGGTTATGGTGTATGATGTTTTTAATGTATTGTTGGATGCAGTTTGCCAATATTTTGTTGAGAATTTTAGCATCTATGTTCATCAGTGATATTGGCCTGAAGTTTTCTTTCTTTGTTGTGTCTTTATCTGCTTTTGGGATTAGGATGATGCTGGCTGCGTAGAAAGAGTTTGGGAGTCTTCCATCATTTTGGATTTTTTCAAATACTCTGAAGGATAGGGGTTAGCTCTTCCTTAATTGCTTTGTAGAATTCTCCTGTGAAACCATCTGGTCCAGGGCTTTTGTGTGCTGGGAGTTTCTTGATTACTGCTTCAATTTTATCTGCTGTTATTGATCTGTTCAGGCTTTCTGCTTGTTCTTCATTGAGTTTTGGAAGATTACATTTTTCTAGAAACTTGTCCATTTCCCCTAGGTTTTCTAATTTCTTGGCATATATTTCTTCATAGTAATTTCTTACAATCCTTTGTATTTCTGTGGTATCAGTTGTAATCTCTCCTCTTTCATTTCTGATTGTATTTATTTGGGTCCTCTCTCTCTTTTTCTTGATGAGCCTGCTTAAAGGCTTGTCGATTTTGTTTATCTTTTCAAAGAACCAGCTCCTGGATTCATTGATCCTTACAATTGTGCTTTTAGTCTCCGTGTCATTAATTGTGCTCTGATCTTGGTTATTTCCTTCCTTCTACTTGCTCTGGGCTGTCTTGGTTGTTGTTCCTCAAGTTCTTGTAGGCGTAGGGTTAGGTTGTTTGTTGGAAATGTTTCTATCTTTTTTAGGTAGGCCTGTATCACTATGAACTTCCCTCTGAGGACTGCCTTCACTGTGTCCCATAAGTTTTGGGTGTTTTGGGCGAGTTCATTTTCATTTGTTTCCAGAAACTTTTTGATTTCTTCCCTAATTTCATTCTTGACCCATTCATTGTTTAATAGCATACTATTCAATCTCCATGATTTTGAGTGTTTTGGGTTTTTCCCCTTGGGGTTGGTTTCCACTTTCAGTCCCTTGTGGTCGGAGAAAATGCTGGTATGATTTCAATTTTCTTGAATTTGTTGAGGCTTGTTTTGTGTCCTATCATGTGGTCTGTCTTTGAGAATGTTCCAGGTATATTTGAAAAGAATGTGTATTTTGTTTCTTGGGATGAAGGACTGTGTGTGTGTATATATATATATATATATATATATATATAATCAGTTAAGTCCATTTCATCTAGAGTGTTGTTCAGTGCCACAATGTCTTTGTTGAAATTTTGTTAGGAAGATCTATTTTTGACATTGGGGTGTTAAAATCCCCTACTATAATTGTGTTTCAATATCTTTCTTGAAGTCCTCTAACATTTTGTTGATGTATTTAGGTGCTCCTATGTTGGGTGCATACATATTTACAATGTTTATGTCTTCCTGGTGGATTCTTCCCTTGAGTATTATGAAGTGAGCTTCTGGGTCTCTCTTTATGGCTCTTCTTATTGAAGTCTATTTTGTCTGATATGAGTATTGCTACTCTGGCTTTTTTTTTCCTGTCCATTGGCTTGGAAAATTTGTTTCCAGTCCTTCACTTTCAGTCTGTGTAGGTCTTTTGTCCTGAGGTGGGTCTCTTGTAGGCAGCATATGTGTGGGTCATGTTTTCTAATCCATTCTTCTATTCTGTGTCTTTTGATTGGAGCATTTAATCCATTTACATTGAATGTTATTATTGATAGGTACTGACTCATTGCCATTTTTGTACCTGTGTTCCTCTCTGTCTCTCTCTTTTCCTTCCTTTCCTTGAAGCAGTCCCTTCAGCATCTCTTGCAGAACTGATTTGGTAGAGGTGTATTTTTTTTTTACTTCTTTTGTCTGGGAAGCTCCTTATTTGGCCTTCTATCTTGATTGAAAGACTTACTGGGTAAAGTAGTCTTGGTTGCAGGCCTCTGGTTCTCATTACTTAGACTATTTCTTGCCATTTTCTTCTGGCTTGGTGCGTTTCCATTGAGAAGTCAGCTGCTAACCTTATCGGGGCTCCCTTGTATGTTACTTCCTTTTTCTCCTTTGCTGCCTGTAAGATTCTCTCTTTGTCTTGAAATTTTGCCATTTTCATTATGATGTGTCTTGAAGTCGGCCTCTGGATTCCTCTTGATTGGGACTCTGTGTTTCCTGGATTTGTGACTTTTTCTCTCATCAAATTAGGGAAGTTTTCCATCATTGCTTTTTCAAATAGGTTTTCTATCCCTTGCTCTTCTTCTTCTCCTTCTGGTATCCCTATTATATGGATATTATTACGTTTCATATTGTATTGCATTTCTCTGAATCCCTCTTCATTCTTTCTGAGCCTCTTTTCCTTTTCTTGCTCCTTCTGGGTGTTTTTTTCTGCTTTGTCCTCCAACTTGCTGATCCTATCTTCTGCTTCATTGATTCTGCTTTTGATTTTTTTTCTCCTGTGTTCTTCAGTTTAGAAATAATTATTCTTCATTTCCTCTTGGTCCTTGTTGATAGTTTCTATTTCCTTTTTCATGTTGATGTAGTTTGCAGTGAGTTCATCGTAGCTTCCCTGTAGTTTCTGGTAGCTCATTGAGAGCTCATGGAGCTTTCTGACAACCATTGCTTTGAACTCAAAATCTGATAGTTGAGTTGCTTCCATTGCATTTAGCATTCTTTCTGGGGCTTCCTCCTTTCCTTTCATTTGGGGAGTTTTTCTTTGTCTTCCCATTATTTGTAAGAGTCTTCTTGTTAGCCTCAGCTTCTTAAATTGATCTGTTCTGGTTCTCTGCGTTTATGGTGTGAACTTCTGTGGTAGAATCCCTGTGAGATCCAGTGGTACAGTCTCCTTCGGGTATCCTGGTGTTCACAGCTTCCACTGTTTAAGCTGTTAGAGTGCTCCCTTTTTGGGTCCAACTCTGTTTTTTTCACAGTTCTAGGTGTTTGTTTGTTTGTCTCACCTAGGATCATGGGTGTGAGCTCTGGGTCTTCCAGAAAGCCCCCTCCTTAGGTCCCGGAGCTGCCTCTGGTCACAGGGCCTCCTCTGGTTGTAGGGCTCCAAAATCTTTTTTTAGTAAGCCATTTTTTTTTAATGTATTAAAAAGAGGTGCCATTTTTCCAGATAGATTTGGTTAGGTCAGTTTTTCTCACCTGGAGTGCTTTTGTTCTTCCTTTTCTCCCAGGAGACATTTAGCAATGTTTAGAGATGTTCTGGTTGCTAAAACTGAGGAGGAGGGTGTTAGTGGCATTAGCAGATAAAGGTTGGGATTTTATTGAACATTTTACAGTGTACACCAATGACTTAGCCAAAGCCAGACGTCTGTAGAACTGAGACTGAGAAATCCCCTTTTGGATGAAGGCTATGTGATGCTATTAAACTTCATTATAAATTCCAATTGAGAAGTACCTTTGATGCTAAGTTTTAAAATTACATTTGTTTCAAGAAAAAGTAGTTTATTTACTATTTTTATATAATAACCTTGTTTGCTTAGCATTTTACCATCTCACTTCTCCTCATGGCTCTGATAAGTCATTTTTTTTCCTACTTTACTATCAAAGGCACTGTCGTTCAGGAAGAGGCTACATGGTTCAGCCAAGGTCACACAGATTCAACTTCTGCATGGAAAATCCAGTGACCTTTCTGCTACCCACCAGTTGTGATATTCTTGTAAAGAACATTATATAAAAAGATTTAAAAATGTAAAAATCAAATCATCGTGCTTCTGTGGTTCATGACTCCAGAAGACAGATGTAATTTGCCCTGAGCATGAAGAGAGAGGGCAGGGTGTGGGGGTTGGTGTAATGGGAGGTGGAAGCAAGTATGGGAAGTAAGGAGCAGAGAAACAATGACATTAGTCAAACCAAGGGGAGGAGCAGAGACTGGTTCCTCAGTTTAATGTGAGTACTTCCCTGTGAAAATCATTCCTTCCCCTCTAAATGGGATAAGACCCTTACGAAAATATCAAATGGACAAATGCACTTAGGCCAACCAGAAAAACAGAAACCGCACTCATTACTTCCAACAGAGAATCTCACAGGAGGAATCCATTGCACAGGTGATGAGAAGAATCCAGG